>CAUYON010148790.1:0-20989 GCA_963573935.1 Arctocebus calabarensis
CATCTCCTTTCCCACCCTACGATCTTCTGACATTCCCTCCCTCCCTCACTCTCTCCCTCTCTCCCTCCTTCTCTCTCTCCCTCCCTCCATCTCTCTCTCCCTCCACCTCTCTCTCCCTCTCTCCCTCCTTCTCTCTCTCCCTCCCTCCTTCCCTCTCTCTCTCTCCCTCCCTCTCTCTCTCTCCCTCCCTCTCTCCCTCCTTCCATCTCTCTCTCTCTCCCTCTTCCCCAACCATGCACACCAAAGAAAGAACGGCTGTGTGAGACAGGGAGAAGACAACGATCTACAAGCCAGGATGAGGGAGCCGTCACCTGAAACTGAATCAACTATAACTCTGATCATGGACTTCCAGCCTCCAGGACTATGAGAATATAAATTCCTGGCGTTGAAAGTGCTCAGCCGATTGCACTTTGTTAGGGCAGCCTCAGCTACTCTGACTACAGAATCTGCTTATTCCAGGTAATGTACTCAGCCCAGACTAGTGCCAGAAGCAACAGAAACCCGTGAAACACAACCAGGGCCTTGCACTAGCGTAGGGGCTGCACAAGCTCTCAAGGGAATCTTGGTCCATTAGGGAAACTGAACAAATAATCTGGACCCCAGGATGCCTAATGTTTGAGTCCCGGAAGTCTCAGTCCAGCGGCCTGGCCCCCTGGCTCGGCCGGCAGTCCCCATATGATCACATAAGAGCCGACTGTAGAAGGAAACATGAGAAAACCTTCATCCTCAGTGAATGGGCCGCCTTTCCAGTGGTACGACATTTAGGGACTACTAAACTGTGATTAGAAAGGCCATGGATGGTGTCCCAGTGGAAGCAAATTTGGGGGATGATCCGATGGCTGCTAAGGATAGAGGGCAAGGGGCTCTCAGGTAGGAAGAACAGTGTAACAAGGGGGCTTGATAGAATCGGGGCCACAAGTTGGCCACGGCCAGTGCAGGAGAGAGAGGGGTCAAGATGACAGATTTCAGGGTTCACACAACTGAACAGAGGGCAATGCAATTTATTAAAACAGGACATACATACAACGGGGAGCTTTGGAGGGGAAAAGAGCAAGGGCCGTGCTGGAGAGAGCAGGCGGGGACTCTTCAGCCCCAACAGGGAAAACGTGGGGCACAGAATTCAACGCATGTGCATGTTGCTTGGGATTCCCTGTGTGTTTAGTCTGGGATATGCCTAAGAGGCTTCAGTTTTTTCCTTCTATGCATATTTTTTTTTTAAAATGAAGGTATATCAAAGAAAGAGGTCATAGGTCAAGCACGGTGGCTCACCCCTGTAATCCCAGAACTCTGGGAGGCTGAGGCAGTGGACTGCTTTACACTCAGGAGTTTGAGACCACCCTGAGCAAGAGCGAGACCCCATCTCTAAGAAACCTAGCCAGGCATTGTGTGACGGGCGCCTGTAGTCCCAGCAACTCAGGAGGCTGAGCAGGACAATCACTTAGGCCCAAGAATTTGAGATTGCTGTGAGCTGTGCTGCCAGGGCACTCTACCAAGGGTGGCAAAGTGAGACTCTGTCTCAAAAAAAAGGAAAAGAAAAGAAAAGAAAGAAGTCATAGCGGCTAATCACCATGGTCTCACTAGCCAGATGAGAGGGAAACCAGCCTTCGTTAAGGGCAAAAATGGCACGAAGACAGCTAAGAATGAGCTGCAGGGGTGGGGTGAGATGCCAGCGTGAAGGTGCCTTTGTTAATCATGATTGGATTTTGTATTAACCAGGGTTAGAAACTAGATTAAAAAAAAAAACTAAGTATGAATCAAGAGTTCAACTGCTCCTCCACGGATAACAAGTTCACCAAAATTATAAGGCATCCTTTCTCTGATCTGGTTCACAGTACTGAAAAAGCAGACAATCGCCACTCCCCAAAGTGAAGGTCACTATTAAAACGTTGCGAGAACAACACTGAACTGGCCGTCAGCGGATTCTTGAAGGAGAGAAAGGAAGCATGATCCTCAGGCAGAAAGTCCTGAGCTATTTTATGAAGGTATCTCAAATTCCAAGCAATAAAAACAACTCAGTCTTGACATAGTTAAGAGAACCATTTGACATTTCTCCAGGTAAATGTTTGCCGGTGTATATGTTGAAGACATTTTACTCCAAGGAGAAAAAAATAATTACTTTTAAATTTCCTCTAAATGCAGTATTTTCCCCAGGTTCATCCCCCAATCCCTAGGTTTTATGTTTAAAGAGACACAGTCCTTCATTTACCAACCCTGTAATTGCAAAATGATTTCATTATTTAGTTTATTCCAAACCTTCAGGATAATCTTAACCAGTACTGCCTTATTGTTTAACTCTGGAGATTTTGTAATAAAAGTTTAATGAGTTACTCATTATTAGAATGTTTATAGCCATTATTTTAAGGTGAACAATAATGACGTAAAGTTTGTACGCATTTGGTTTAAAATGTATTCAACTCACATATCGGTTAATGCTACGGTGATTTTTAAAACATCTCTTATCAATACATGTGTCTGAAGGAAACGCAGCTGAACTACACCTTTACTGGGGCTGTGGCTAAGAACAAAACTAGGGAAGGAATTCTCACCTAGTCATGCCAGAGCCAGATAGTAACTTTTGGCATTTCAGAACTTGAACCAGAATAGTTTTTATTATGGCATTTTGAACAGATTTCACAAGAAGACACATGAATAGCAAAGGGGACACAAAATTGAGATTATATCCTGAAGGCACTGCACATCATTTCTCTTTAGAGGCTGGCCAGATATTCTATTAATGATCATAAATATTAAGAGAGCACACCAAAATAAATCTAGTCTATCTGATTTCTGTCTAACTGAAATATTATGAAATCAAAGGTCGATCACATTCCCAAAAAATACTTTTTCACCCATGCAGAATATCTCTACAAGTTTTTCAGAGATTGACCAGATTTTCCAGAAATTGTGATGTTATGATTTAACCGCAGAAGTTTTCAAGTTACAAAAATAAATGGAAAGTGTTTTTATGCAAACACTGAATGTGTACAGAAGTCATAAACTCAAATGAATAAGAGTTACCTGTCCTTATTAAAATAAAATCAGTTTCAACTTCATAATCAGATCATGACATATAATTCTTAGATACTGCCAATGGGTTCTGTGAAAAGTCTGCCTGAAACCAGTGACAGATTTTCATAGTCATTTTTATACATGAGTTACTCATGAAGCCAATTAGAATATAAAGAATCATCACAGAATTTAATGATGAATATAGTGCAATATTCTGAAAGTATGAAGCATTACACTAGGATTATCAAAACAGAAGCAATAGAAGAACTAGCACGAAATGAAAATAAAACCAAATTAACTCAGAGCCACAAAATGCAGAACACAAATGTTTACCTCTAAGCTCCCCCACCACAAAAGGAAATGCAATAAACGAGTCATATGTTTGTTTGCTACAGCCATACACTTACTATTCATGGCCATATCCAATGTCTTCACACGTTAACCATATATTTTTTTAATTCAATGCTATTCTTTCACCATTCATGAGGCTGGGGCCCCTTCTAACATGCTATACCTTTAATCGATAACACTGTTTCTATCGAGAGGTAAGATTATAAGGAAGTTCTTCTTAAAGACCTGTTTGAAGCCATATTGCAAAACAGAATTTGCTTCTCTTACAGCCACTTACACAACTGATGTCTTCTTTGCACACTTGAATATATGTAAATGTGTCAAGTCAAAATACGTTCTTACCTCCCATCCGTAACTGGGGTCTTTCAGGTCTGACCTCTGCTCCCCCACGTAGGGCCCGAACTTTTCACCTGCTTTGATCTTCCGTTTGGTCCATATTCCTAGTCCTGCTCCAGGCATATTGGACTCTCGGAGCTCAAACTCAGCAGGAATGGGGATGTCATCAGGAATGTAGATGGGGGCCTTGTAAGGAGAGCCCTCCTTGGGGGTGCACTCCTCGCTGGGCGCCCCGGGCGAGCAGGGCTCCTGAACACCGGGGCAGGGGGTGCTGCCTACCCCACCTGCATCTGGCACTTCTTCCAAAGGTGTTCCAGGGTAGTTGCTGTACACACACTCATTACCTGTGAATGAACAAGAGCTTCATGAGTTCCTCTGGGTTATAGAAGAGACACAATTCCAAGGGGCTAGCTGCCTTATTATGCTGTTGTTATTTAAAGGCTAAATAGGAAAGACCATTGTTAAAACGTGCTTTCATTACAATCTTTATTATTCGCAGGTGGGGGGTGGCTTGGCTGTAGGACCTCTGCGGAGCCTCCATAAATCAGATGAGCTAATCCCCCACCATCAATACCGGAGCATGGGCCCATTCAGTCCATCATCTGGAAAACAACCAGCAATTTCATTCTGGGTCTGAATAAAGTAGAGACAAGAAGTAAATGTGTGTAACTACAACCCCTAAACCATCCCAAACTGGGACTTGACAGGATTATACAACATATCAGAAACCTATATGGTGTACTGTTATCTCGGAAGAAATGTAGGATCAACATCAAAGAGTCTACAGGCCGCCACGTGCAGCAAGGCTTGAATCAGTACGGCAGGATTATTTGTTGGAATATTAATCCGTGGGGGGCTTTCTTCTTTCTCTGTCTTTTTTTCCCCATTTCAAGCATGTCACCAAGCTCCTAAGATTTCCTTTTCTCAATAACTTATGCAGAGCAAAAAGTGAAAGTCACTTGAAGCTCGTGATTTTTCTGGACATTTACAAAAGCTAAAATCCTTTCCAGAGGTGAAAGGAGAAGAGGGGTGCTTTGAGGTGCACCAGAAAGAGAGAATTTCCTGCAGCCTGAGAAGTGCCAGGCCCCAGAGGCCTCTGCGGGGGGGCAGTGCCCTGGGAGGTGACAGGAGCTTCAGGGCGCAGCAGGTAAACAGCAGTTCTGTCCCCGAGCACAGAGGCCCCAAGGATACTCCGAAGCAGCCAGCCCCATGCCTGAGTGTCCCCTGTGAGACCTTAAGACCTTTATGAAACTCGCATGGAGGCCACGAGAGAGCAAGTAAGGAATATTGACGGAATTATTATGAATTTCCCACCAGTTGAAGGAGGTTTCAGTTGTATAAATACATGTTTCTTGTCCTCTAGGACAAGATTTGTTTGGGTTCACAGGACTTCAAGGGGGAGAACAAAGAAAAATGGATGAAAATGACAAGGAGACAGATTGCCATCAGAGTTGTCGGACCTCAGAGCTGAGGTAAGAAAAGTGGCCTCCAGTCCCCATCACAGGGGTTCTGGGGTCACCCCAACAACCACAAGCTGGGGATATTAGGGAACAATTTCAGCTTCAAGTGGGCGACTCGGTTGGATGGCCTTTAAGATCCTACCAAACCCATAGTTCTGTGAATTATTAGTCTTCTAAGATAGTTTATTGGGCTAAAGGGTAGCACTAATTCCTTCTCTGATTTATTATGGAAATTAACCCAACCCTTATTAACAATTATCCATCAAGTAATGGCTCCCACCTCCTAAAGTTCTGTGAGGTGCAGTGACAGCACCCACAGAAGGCGCTTGGCCCTACTCAGACACAGAGATAACACCCTTTAAACCACGCATGCCGTCTAACACCCACACTCACCCTTGCACCTGTGGGATAAAGGTTCTCAACATACCACATACAAGATATTATCATTCCAGTTCAGCACGTCTGAAATCTTTACACTACCATCTGCCCTCAAATCTGTTCTCTGCCCATTCACCTGTTTCCACCTAGAACAAGCTCTTCCCCTAATTATCCACATTCAAGGCTTTAAAATCACATTGCATTTTCTCTCCTTCAGCTTCCTAGTCACCAAACGCTGCACACGCTTCTCACAGGGTTCACCTTCATCCAACACTTGCAGCCGACATTCTCACAGCAGAATTTTTCGATAGTCCTCTAAGTGGGGAGCCAAGCTCTGTCTTCCCTGGTCCCCCACCCAGCACCCAGCCCGTGTGATTCTTCCGGATTCCCTTCCCAGCACCCGTTCTCCCGTCGATAGCAAGAACGCCTAGTGTCTGCAGGTAAACGCTAAACCTTTTAGGCTTGGAATAAAATCTCCTTCCGCTTGGATCTCCTCTTTCTGTCTGTCTGATTCTTCACACCCCTGCAGGCCCAAAGGAGCTTATCTCCGACTTCCGAGCTCGGTGGGCACTTCCTCTTCTGTCCCCCCCCCCAGGCACCCTTTCTCCGAGTTCCAGTCATCCCCCCAGGTCAAGTTCCAACTGGTCCCATCACCATCCCATGGGACACAAGTATCCCCTCTCCCTGAATCACTGCATACTCCACCTCTCAGTTTGGCAACTGGATACCACATGCTGCTGCTTGGGGGTTAACGTGTATTATTCTCTTATTTCCAACTAAGAAACAGGCCCTCAAAGGGTGGTGTCAGGGTTCTCACTTCTTAGGAATTCTCCCAGTGATCTGCATATAAGTGCCTAATAAATACTTGTTAAATATTTAATTAACCTGACATGTAATTTTATTGAACTGGTAAACCAAATCAATATTTTTCTACCAAATACTGGAAATTTTTGATCCCAAAAAGCATCTTTAAACCCTTAGAAGCAGAACATAGTAGATCACAAACCTTTCTCCAAACCCAATTTTAATAATGCCCCAAAGAAATATTATCAGAGAGATATACCTCAAGGTCAAAACATGCTTGATAAAGTCCATCCATTTTATCCTTTGTGGAGATTTTGCACTTTAGTCTAATATACAAAAGTTCATTGATGGTCTTGGTACAGCTATAAACATCTCCCCAGAATTGTAACATTGAACCCCTGCAAATGCAGAGCGACTTTACAAACTGTTACGGGGATTCTCTCCTAGGATGAGGAGTTTGTTTTTCTCAAGAAATGCTATAGGAAGATCTTGTGCAGTCTATGAACTTGACCATTTCAGCACTAGGAAAAGAAAATGCACCTGAATAAACACAGCCATGTTCCTCTAGGCAGTAAGATTTCCCCTGTTTCCTCAGAGTCAAATCAGTCAGACTGCCAGTTCCATCAACGGGACCCCAAATCTTACAAAAGGATGGACACGAATCTGTCTGTGCCTTCCCAACCGCACGGCAGATCCCCTGACCCCTGAGTTACCCAAAAACTCTCCAGTGCGGAATCTAAGAAAATGCATCTAGATGTCAATTCCTGTGGAGAACAAGCACACGTGTGTACCCAGGCTGCTGCATAGAAAATTTTGAATTTGAACCTGAATGCAATTCTGATTATGATGAAACCTGAATGCAGCTCTGATTTCAATGATAAGAATGTCAAATTAAACGTAAAGAACAGCTTATACAGGCCAAGTAAACCCAGAAGGACCCATGACCCTACACATCCACAGGCACCATTAAACATCTATGCAAGCCCAGCCAATTTGTCTTCAAACCACTTAATCCAGGATTATCTGAATTAAATGTGAAAAAGACAGAGGTGACAAACACGAAAATATAAAACTAATGAGTTTGATGTATCAAAACATGCAACAATATTTCGATGCAATCTAGCATGATGAAATTTTTGACAGCAAATGCAATTGATCACACCACACTGAATATTTGCATAAGCCGAAATAAAGCAATGCCTACGTGTACATTACTCAAGAACTATCCCAAACCTGCTAAAACCTTTCATCTAAATGACAAACTACCTCAATTATCCTATCTCCATTAAATCTCTGTTATTGGGGAAAAATTGGCCACTCGTTTCCCTCAGCTATAACTGCAGTTAATTAAGGCATTTCTCAGATATCACACTGACAGATTAGGTGCATTTACAGTAGGTAAGTGTCAGGTAAGAAGTGCTGTATACACCAGTCGTCCCATAAAGATAAATAACCCTTGTAACTTTGTGCAGCTGAGCTGCCTGATTCTCTAATTTGCTCCATGCATCCTTTGGGCACACCATCAGCTGCGTGAGGGGAGGAAGACGAGCTTATTGTTGGATCTGAAGCAAGCAACTTAGAAATTTTCAGTCTCCTAGTGTCCCCCAAGACCAAGGAAGGGCCCACACTTTGATTAGATTGTATTTATTTTGATGACTCTTTGAACAGCTACCTTAAGTTTCCACTGAGGAGAGCTCCATTTTAAAAACATATCAGAACCTGCAAAGAGAGGAAACTGCAGACGTATAGACCAATAATAAGAACTTCCATAGATGTACCCACATTTTCTCATTCTGATGATCAAAACAACCCAGTTAAAAAATGATGATGAGAAAAATCATCTTCTATTTTGCACATGTGGAACCTGGCATTCGAATATTCTCCACAGCACACCCAGAGTCAGCAGAGACTAACCAGGCATCCAGGTCCAGGCCTCTGTTAACGACTGGGCAACAGATTTTTTTTCTTTTAAAGATACGTTTTAAAGCTTATTTGTTTATTTTATCAAAATTGTAATCATACTATATGAACAGCTGGGTTTTAAGCCTTTTCATTTAATGATAGTGAAAAACACATAAGCAAGTGCTCATAATAAACTATTTTCTAAAACTACATTTAATTACTGCTTAATATATTATATAGTCCACAGGAAGTGAACTATTTATACACTGTTTATTTTGCTTCTAACTACTGATACCATAAATTACACTGAAATGAACATGCTTTAATGTAAACTTTTATTTTCATGCATTTCCATTTCTAGGTTGGATTCTGCAGGTGAGTATTGGCAGACGGCTTTGCACAACACGTGCCCAGTTCAGCATTCTATACCAATCACACTGGCATTTATCATTATGTCTTGTTCTTAATCCTTATTAGTACAAGAAGGGAAATTACAACATGTATTTATTACTGCTTTAATTTACATCTTAGTTGATTACTGAAACTAAATATTTTTGTCAATCATATTTCTTTTGTAAATTGTTCATTGTTTTTGTTCACTTTTAATTGGGATTTTATGTCTGTCTTATTATGGACGAAGCAATTAGCCTTTTGATACAGTTTTTGTTAATTTTTCCAGTAGATGATTTAACATTTGGCATTTTTAAGTTTTTTTATCTTTTGTGGAACTAAGTTTATTTTTCTTTTGTGATTTTCACTTGTTTCTTAGAAAATTCATATTGAGGGGAGGAAAAAGATTCTCTCGTGTTTTCCGTGAGTTTCAGGAGTTTTTCCCCCAACCTTGGATTACCAATGAATGATTTATTGCTGAGTGAAAAGCAGAGAAAAATGATTTCATTTATTTGAGCTCCTGTGAATGGCAGGCTAGGAAAAAAAAATGCCATTTCACTTGTAATTCTTTGGTTCTTATTTGCAAGGCTGGCCTAAAATGCCTTCTCTTTTTGTGGGTTTTATATAACTCTTCCATTTGTTTCTCTTGGCTTCTCCGCCTACTCTGACTGCACACCTTCTGGGCAGATGCCATCCAAAACCCTGAGTTTTGCCATTAATAGCATTTTATGCCCATCATAACACTTATCACTCAGCATTATCATCAGTGCCAGCAGCACACAGAGACCATCTCTCTCTGCTCTTCCCATCACTGATAGGGAATTCAGCAACTAAATAGTGTGAGAGCATATATGCACAGTTTGAATATAAAGACAGGATTTCTGTGCCTATTAAACAAGAAACCAGCTGCCTGTGCTCAGCCGTGCACTCCCACACCCATGTGCCTCTGCAGTGTGTGCGGTGGAGCGCGGGGAAAGGGCTCCCCGACCTAAACACAGGCTGGACAGAGACACCACGTGGGACCCCAGGCAGACCGGCCGGGACCGTCACGACGCCAGCAACGGCCAAGACCAGCTCAGTTTGGGAACTGAACAGATCAGGTAACTCAGAAATTCAGACATCTCCCCCGATTACGTTCCTCGCTGCAGTTTTGTAATAAAAACACGAGCAGACTCCAAAGGAAGCCCCGCAGTAAAGGTTAATTGCTGCTGAGAAGAGGGTGGCCCGAGCCCAGGACTCCGCGCCGGCTTCAGCAGACAGGAAGGATCACACGTGGCCCAGAGCAAGGACGTGCGCCAGCCCCGGCCGGACCTCGGAGCCCTCCAGGGCGGCGGGGTGGGCGGTGGGGGGTGTGCACGAGGGGGGAGGGGCGCACCAACGTCCTCCCACAGTCACCCCACCTGCTCAGCCCGCCCCGCCCCCCGCTCTCCCGCCGGGCGCCGCCCACCACGTGGAGCCACCGGGAGGCCGGGCCGCAGACTCAAACGAAGCAAGGGGACAGTAAAAGTCAGGGAGAGGGACTAGCAAAAACCCACGGAAGCTGCGGGGACGGCGGGGCGGGGTGGGCGGAGACCCGGCTCGGAGCGCAGCCCGGGGCCGAGGTGCTGACCTCCGGCCTGCCGGACTCGGCCGAGGCGCTGACCCCAGCTGGACCTGCCAGACTCGGCCGAGGCGCTGACCCCGCACTGGACCTGCTGGACTCAGCCGAGGTGCTGACCCCACACTGGACCTGCCGGACTCGGCCGAGACCCTGACCCCACACTGGACCTGCCGGACTCAGCCGAGACCCTGACCCCACACTGGACCTGCCGGACTCGGCCGAGGCGCTGACCCCACACTGGACCTGCTGGACTCGGCCGAGACCCTGACCCCACACTGGACCTGCCGGACTCGGCCGAGGCGCTGACCCCGCACTGGACCTGCTGGACTCGGCCGAGACCCTGACCCTGCACTGGACCTGCCGGACTCGGCCGAGGTGCTGACCCCGCACTGGACCTGCCAGACTCGGCCAAGACCCTGACCCCGTACTGGACCTGCTGGACTCGGCCGAGACCCTGACCCCGCACTGGACCTGCCGGACTCGGCCGAGACCCTGACCCCCGGACTGGACCTGCCGGACTCAGGGGAGACCCTGACCCCGCACTGGACCTGCTGGACTCAGGGGAGACCCTGACCCTGCACTGGACCTGCGGGACTCGGCCGAGACCCTGACCCCGCACTGGACCTGCCAGACTCGGCCGAGGCGCTGACCCCGGCTGCACCTGTGCAGTCCTCGCTGCAGCCCGTGACACGGTGAGGTCAGCCGTCAGCATGACTTGGCACGCGGAATTTTTCGATGCCCTTCTAAGTTTACTCTGGATCCTAGTATCTGCTACTTCCTCGTTCTGAGCTGTTTCTTCTCTTCCTTGTGGAACTTTCCCCCTAGCATTTCCCCAAAATATTTCACTAATGGGCTGTCAAAAGGACTCGGTAAGGAAGCCTCTGCCAGGCGGGGCAGGGGTCAGCGGGGAAGGTGCCGATCGCAGATTGGGGCCTGACCAGCCCCCAAATGGGTGTGTTTCGCCCAGTGTTGGGCAGACCCCGTGCTCGTGCTGCAGCCTTTAAATCCAGTCGGGAGCTTTTCCACTCTCCCAGGAATTTCAGACATTTCACTAAGTAAGGATGGTTTGGGATCGAGCTGGTAGCTCCTGAGCAATTTTAAAATGGGCTTGGCCACTTTCAAAACTTTCTCTTCAGGGATGGAACTCGGCTTTTTTCAAATGGTTATGGAAAGAAATTGCTAGAAAATTCATAGTTGAGGTAACAGTCAAGGCCTTTGGTATCTAGTTACAGAATCCGAAACTGTTAAAATGAAGACGTTAAAGCTCTGTGAATTCTAGTCCAAGGAAAAGCAAGACCTGGTTAATGTTTGGCGTATTCTGCTGTTAAGGAGCCACGAATACCCAGTGGAAAGGCCCAGTTAGAGCAGACTTATCACGTGTCAGACACTGTTTCCTTTACATTACAACTACATGCCTCAACTTTCTTTTAGCAATACAAATTTCTTAAGAGACTTTTTTCAACCTCTGACCCAATAGCTTTTTTTCATAAGCTTTTTATGTCCCCAAAGCGATTTTCCTTCACATCCATTTAGAGGAAAGCTGCACTGTCCTGAAATCACGTCTCCGCAGACTGGGTGGCTCCTTCTCGGGCAGCTGAAATGATCGGACCACAGCCCTTCAGTGCTCCAGTCATATCTACACTAATTATTTGCCAGCGTATCTAAAAGAAGGCAGGCATTTCCTGTTGCACACAAATGGGATACTCTTATCTAAATTACTGTTTAAACAGGTATTTAAGAAAAGGCTATCACAGGCAGGAATTGACTGATGACGGAACACATTAGGGCTGGACACATTCGCGGAGGACTAACCATTGTCGAGAGAGGAAGCCTATCAGTATCAGGAAGGTATAGAGAATATTTTACAACTCCCACATGGGTTAAGGCGGAAGATCGTCAGCTATGCCATTTGCATTTGGGGAGAGCGGGAGGGACCCAAGTGCTGGCGTGGATTTCTGGATTTGTCACCATGTCCCTGAGCCCTGAAGTAACCTGGAGGGCAGAGCTTGGTCACTGTTGCTGTTTGGGGTCCCTGAGTCCCTAGCCACTAAGCAAGCATGTTGGGCAAACTCATGTCCAGGTCCATTTCATGCAAGCAATCCCCAGGGCTTCATAATAAATACCAAAAGATGGTCAAAAGTTGGGCACGGGTTTCCTGGGAAGACACCTGTGAATTAGTCTGGTCTCTCCCAGGACATAACCCAGGGCGTGTATACTCCTGCCCCTCCCAAATAACCCAGGGAGTCTGTCCTCCTGGTCTCTCCCAGGACATAACCTAGGGAGTCTGTCCTCCTGGTCCCTCCTACATAACCCAGGGCGTCTATCCTCCTGGTCTCTCCCACGTACCCCGAGAGAGTCCGTCCTCCGCCCACCTGACCTCACTCTAACCGGTGAGGCTGGAACGTACTCCCAGCAGAAGCTTATAAAACTGGGCTGTTACTCTCACATTAAGGAGCTGGCCTCTGCTGAGGACTGCGGTCTGTGTGTGGGCAGAGCCTGGGGTTTACTACCTCTGATTTGTTTACGTTGTTGATGGTGGTTTCAGAAGAAAGCTGTACCCCTTCCCATGCTAAAGAGTGACCGGATTTATTTCCTTTAAAGAAGCAAGTGTTTAAAAGTGAGCAGGGACAGGAGGGGACCCATGTGCCATTGCTGATGGGGCAGTGACTGGGGCCGTCTGACCACAGCTCTGCCCTGCTCAGCTCTGCGTGTGGACTGAGAGCCCAGCTTGTTTATTGTAATTACCTAAGTGTGGCTTGGCGGCTTTTGGCAGGGATCCTTCTTGCCTCCAAAGGAGAGACCAAAACTCAAGAGTTGGGGGGGGGTGGATTCCACAGCAAGGAGGCTGAAATCTAACATACTCTGGGTGGAAAGCCTTCAAAATAACCCTCCAAAGATGGAGATGAAGAAGTAAGGAGACGGAGGTCTGCACTCTGCTGTATGGTACACAGAGACAGGCGTGCAGGGGCTGAATAAACACAGCGGTGTAAGTCCAGACTCACTCCCACAGCTGACTTGGGGCAGACCCTTCCCCACTGCTGCAAAACAGAAGGGCTTTCTTACAGCCAGCCCCACATAAAGAAAAGAAAATAATTATGTGTGTCTGGCAGAAGAGGGAGTTGTAGCGATGGCTTCCTGATAAAAAGGAGTGTGAACCTGACCAGGTCTTGGTAGAGAAGGAGCGGAGAGCAACACCCCAAAATAGAATGTTCCTGGGGTCTCAAAGTGGGTTTGACTTGAACGTGACCAGTGGTCCTCGTTCTCACAGGGTTTAGTAACTGGAAGACGGCAGTAACTTCTGATTTTAAAGACACGGTGTGGGGAAGCTCTTTGTCTGACTAACTTTAGCTCACACTCTGCCCTGCTGTAAATACAGCGTCTTTGGTGCTGAGTAAAGGTGGCTGTCACTACAGACGCAACTTTCCACGCGCTCGAAGCCTTGAAGGTTCCCAAGTAGAGTTTCCCAACACCACGCCACCTCAAGTGTAAAATCATTCAAAACCGCAGAAATGGAAGGAATGTCATTGAAAAAATGTAAAGGGAGGATTTCTTTTTTAATTTGAGAAAACATTATACACTTTGAGGAAAATAGTTTGCAGAAAAATATGAACAGATGTGCTATTTATATACATATCACACAAAACAGCACTTAAGATTTGAGAGGAGGTAGTTTCGACATCACTAAGTGGTAACACAAGCTAGGTATTTAAGAGAATGATATAATACAACGACTTCATAGACTACCAAACTATGTGCAGTGTCTGGAAATTGTCATTATCAGCATGTACAATAACTAGTAGCATTAGGTGGTCTGTACAGCGTCCTTCATGTCTGATTGAGCCACACAGTCTAAGACACTTGATCAGCACCAGGCACAGCCTCGTAATGAGAACTGACTTTAAAAAAAAAATGAGGCATTCAGGACCTCTTCTATATAAATTACTATTGTTTGCAGCAAGAGAAGATTATAAATGTTTGCTGGCAAAAACTGAATTTATTTACAAACTGGATCTAATTTATTTATGGCTCCAGTACAATCAACTTTTGTTGAAATATTTATGTTATCTGTACCTCTTCCTCACTAAACTCTACCACAATCATAAACACAGTAGAAAAATTATTTGCAGTTAGCAGGATTTAAACTACCTATTATATCACCAGCTACTGCCAGTAAACTTTTGCTCTGGTTGATAAAGTTTCCTCCGAGGAATAAATATACATTTGACTTTCAAAATCTTTGGTGGGCTCCATACTAAGGATGTTAAAGTTGAGTAGTAAAGACAGAGATGTGACAGAGATGGGATAATTCAATAAAATAACAGGTAAGATGGGGTCGGGCACAATGGTGCGTGTTAAAAGATGTATCAGTAACTCTGAAACTGGCATCCAGGTACGGAACCTCTAACCTTAGGTTGATGAAAACAATGCAGGTACTAAATTTTTGAAGAATGAGCCTCTTATTTTGGTTCTTGGTGGAAATGCAATTGTCCTGTTTGATTTCTGAGTATCACCAAGGTCTTCACAGTTACATGAGGGTCAGAATACCTCGGGGGGCAGGGGTTATTTCTCACTGCTGCTTCTAAATAACTCAAACGTGGTAGGACCACCAGGTTGTGGAACGGTATGCCCACACTTCCATCTCAAAATGCGCGAAGAGAACCCTCAGGAACAAGCATGTGGTGCCCAGGTCAGTGACTAGTCAGTACGTCTTTCGGCCCCGTCCACTTCAGCTTTGGGCAGACCAGAAGTTCTGTTATGAATCAGGTGGGGCTGCCTTCACAGCCATGAAAACTCCCCTCAGACTGTACGTGACCCAAACCACATGCTTATCTTCCAGCTGGAATTGAGTTGCCGCACTCACACAGACGAGAGAGAGTTCTGGTGGACCTCAATGTGTTTGAAGGATTCCATCAGGGCACCTGGGACCCCGAGGGACAGCAGGCTGGAGCAGGAGATCTCAGGAACAGCTCACCCTGCCTGCCAGATGATGGGTTTTCCCCAAACAATATCCACACATGCCTATAGTTGTCAACATGACTTATCCAAAAGCCGACAGAGCACAATCAATTCTCAGAGCTGTATCTATTTGGTGAGGGGAAGACTTCAAAGAGTTATTTATTCATCAAGGAGCTTTGTAGAAAATGAATGTCCCAAACGCACATACTTGTAACTTTGTATTTGGTACTTTATGCACAAAATATTTTGCTGTCCATTCATATCAACATCACATGAAGTGACTCTTACTCGGATCCACATACTATTCTCCAGAATCAGTAAGGGCCCAGTGGGTCTGGGGGGGCTTTTGCTGATTTTACAGATTTATTCTGATAAATCATCTTTAAAAAACTGCTGCTTCTACCAAGTTTCAGCTCTGCTACTTAGTTAAAATCTCTGCCATCACCGCACTTCAACCTCAGGATAATCCACTGAAATGTCTATTTTCCATAGCATCGTAGAATCTCAGAGTGGAAGAAGCCAGAAAACTATCAATTCTTCCATCCAAAAATCTAAGATGGCTTGCTGATTGAAACAGATTGTGGATAAGTCCATTTAAATCTATGTGAATCATGACTGCTTGAGAGGAAAAACTGGATCTGCTGTAATTCTATCCAAAGTAAAGTATATGATGTTAAGAAAACCCACTGGCAGTGGAAGAAACACCTGAAGTCTGTGGAAGCCACAACCACGTAACGGTGTGTGAGCTTTGCTTTGCTGTTTTGCTGAGGTTGTGCTCTGAATGTTTACTTCATTCAACTTTTCAATGGTCGTCACTTCTATTAAAGTCTCAGCAACTACGATCCAGCATATGGCACAAAACATGAAGAGTTGACTGAACAAGACTTCTACCTGCAAAACACCACGAGGGCATCACAAAGAAGAGTGAAGTGACCCTGCGGAATTCAAAGGACTGAGGTCGGTGTTGGGCAGATAAGACGCGTCCTGGGAAGACCTCGCGTACATAGCGGGAGGCTGCCTTGAGCGGAGGGAAGTGAACGGTGCGGACAGTGGCTACAATGCTCAACAGTGGTTGAAAGAAAAACCAGCTGAAGTGGAAGATGACTAAAAAGTCTACTTGTGATGAAGGCAGATAATTGAGAGGCTTGTGAAACAACGGGTTGCAGACTGTGGCCAAGCCTTGGCGAGGTAATGACTTTTAATTGGATTGAGTTTATCATATTTGCAGAGGTAAAGCAGACACAGAAGGAAGGATTAGAGTGATTTCCACTTTCTATTATTTGGCATAATGAGAAAACAGAGGGTGGTCCCCATCTCTGGTACGTATTGTGAACCATGGGAGATCTTAACATGTCAGGTTTGGGTAGCACTGAACTCTCCTAAACAAACACATTTATTTGGACACAGTTGAGTCAAAACAAGTCACCTGGAAAAAGAAAAGGTTACAGGTCATTAATTTGCATAGTACAAAGGATTTATGAATTTTTAAATTAACCCTCCTGTATCTGCATTTCAAACAGGAGGGCATATCTGGGTTTTTCTTCAAAGTTTAGAAAGCTTAATGGGCCAAATGAAAATGCTTAGCTGAAGAAAAACCAGCTGAGCAGATTTTCTCTCTTCTAGGTGGAAAAGAAGTGTGTTAGAGACGCTTCTAAGAAACAGCATTATGTGCGTCGAGCCAAAATACTTACACAAAACCAAGAAGCAAATAAATAACCAAAAAAATCATAAATATTTGGTGAGTTACAAAAAGATCACACAAATTAGCACTCCCTAAATTCAAGTGAGCCCAGAAGGAAAGACGCGCAGAATGCCTCCACCAGAACCCGCCGGCGAGCACAGCAGGACCCCCAGTCCAGTAGCGCTTCAAGTTCATAAGCCAGTGTGATTTCGTCAGCTTGCAAACATCGGCTAAAGCACGGCAGTTATACTGGAAGTAGTGAGGGGCCTCTGTTTCCTTCTCTTAATTGGGAAGTTCCACCATAACTGTTCTAAAGGTATCACACAAATCCTTAGTCTGTTTAAGGATGCAGTAAAAATGCCCCACCAAAGGGAGAGAGCATGTCTGCTGGTCTGCGCCTGCTAGCATAGACACGACACATTTATGCACGCAGACACACAGACACAGACACACACATTCATGCACGCAGACACTTACGCAGACACATAGACACACACACACATTCATGCACACAGACACACAGACACACACATTCATGCACGTAGACACGCAGACACACAGACACACACATTCATGCACGCAGACACTTACACAGACACACACATTCTTGCACGCAGACACACAGACACACACATTCATGCACGCAGACACACAGACACACATTCATGCACTCAGACACTTACAGACACACACATTCATGCACGCAGATACACAGACACAGACACACACATTCATGCACTCAGACACTTACACAGACACACACATTCATGCACACAGACACACACACACACTCATGCATGCAGACACTTACACAGACACACAGAGACACACATTCATGCACACAGACACACATTCATGCACGCAGACACAGACACACACATTCATGCACACAGACACACACATTCATGCACACAGACACACAGACACACACACACATTCATGCACGCAGACACTTACACAGACACACACATTCATGCACGCAGACACACAGACACATTCATGCACACAGACACACACAGACACACACATTCATGCACGCAGACACACAGACACATTCATGCACGCAGACACTTACACAGACACACATTCATGCATGCAGACACTTACACACACACAGACACACACATTCATGCACGCAGACACTTACACAGACACACACAGACACATTCATGCACGCAGATACACAGACACACACACATTCATGCACGCAGACACACAGACACACACATTCATGTACCCAGACACTTACACAGACACACACAAACAGAGACACATTCATGCATGCAGACACACACAGACAGACACACACCCAGACACACAGACACACGCAGACACTTAGACACACACACACAGAGACACACACATTCATGCAAGCAGACACTTACATAGACACACACACACACAGATACACACAGACACACACAGACACCTATACAGACACACACACATTCATGCACGTAGACACTTACACAGACACACACTACAGACACACAGACACACACATTCATGTACCCAGACACTTACACAGACACACAGACACATTCATGCACGCAGACACTTACACAGACACACAGACACCTACACAGACACTTACACAGACACACACACGTAAACACACGCACACACACTGATACACACACACATACACACATAAACACCCTCCAAATGTTCAGGACACTAGGAGAAATGTCACTAGACACCGTCAGTTCAGAGTTTGTACTTGGACGTCCTCACACTACAACCTCTTGAAACATTGTTATGAGAGGAATAACAATAAAAAGTCTCTCCCAGGATAATCCATGTTCCACGATTCTTACTCCGTGTCCTCCCTGGACTGGTAGCCCACCAGTAACGAACTAGCCCCTGCCAAGAGGAAGCTGCACCTTGTCGGCTGTGAAGCGTCCGCCTCATGAGGGATCTATTTCCTTCACTACTGCCATTTACAGCCCCACACATGGTTCTGGCACGTAGTAAATGCTCAATAAATATTTGTTAAATAAATAAATATATGAATGGAAGAGGATAGCAGTAACCCTGAGGACTTCAGAGACTTCAGCAGCTACCCCCAAAACAGCCTGTGCATGTGAATTTCTTGGGGACTTTATTTTTAAAAATAAAAATTATATGGCATTTCAAGAGCTAGCAATAGCGAACCCTTGCTTACATGACAAAGTCATTTCTTACAACACCTGCAGCTCCCTGGTCTACAGCCTCAGCTCACATCGTCACAAGCAATCTGTGTAATCTGAAGGCACATTCATGTTTACATCAGAAGCCACACGAGGTTCAAGTCCACCTAACGAGTCACTCGACCCCAGGAAAGGCTCGGATGTGTTTGGGCCTCGTTTCTTCATCTACATTTAATGCTGCCTCACATGATGCTCAGTAACCACACGGGCCACTCAGCACTTACCAGGTGGCTCCCCCAACGGAGATGTGCTACGCGTTGAAAAATAAGACCAGATTCAAAACCTTTATACAAAAAAAAAAAAAAGGAAGATTCTATTTGATCGTTTCTGTACATGGATTACATACTGACTGAAATATCATTTTGGATGTACTGGGTTAAATAAAATGTTTTAGTAAAATTAATTTTACCTGTTTCATTTTACCTGCTCTAATGTGGTGACCAGAACATTTAATATTACTGCGTGGCTAACTTTTTATGTTTCTATACATTGCCTTTGAAAATACTTATGGTGCCAAATTGTATGAAGAATCAAAATAAATAATGCCAAGGCGTGGTGGCTCAAGCCTGTAGTCCCAGCACTGTGGGAGGCTGAGGCAGGAGGATTGCTTGAGCTCAGGAGTTCAAGGCTTGTCTGAGCAAGAGTGAGACCCCAACTCATGAAAAAAATTGAAAAACCCAGCCGAGTGCCAGAGCAAGCGGCTTTTGAGTCTGAGGCAGCAGGACGCCCACAGCTGGAAACTGAGGTTGCCGTGAGCTACGATGCCGTTGCACTCTGCTCAGGGAATAGAGGGGGACTCTGTCTTGACAAAATAAAAAAAAGGCAACTGTGTGCATAGGCTCGTCCTAACCCCCAAATCCCCTTTTAAAAAAAAGAATCAAAATAAATAATGTATTTGAACATGTTTTGTTAACTGTAGAAAAATATACAAATGCTAAAAGTCATTATTATAGCTGAGAAAGGTTCTCACGTCTGAGTGACAGGTGTTAAAGGTCTGTCTTTCAGGTCCGTCTGCATCCTGACGACAAAGGGTGCTGACATGTTCGTGGACAATTCATCCTCCACTACTCTCCTATTAGTAAATCTCTGGATCAACATTTGTTGAAACCAAATGTAAAGAAAGATTAATGTGGCCATTGACGTGGTTCAGACAGATGAGCCAATTCCTCAACCCTCCCCGGGCAGAGTTTCTGTGACAATGCAGGAAACAGCCTGGGCCAAAGAAGGTTGGCAAAGGGTTGGCCAATGAACTGTAAGCAATATTGGATGATGAGAAATAAAACTTAATCCATGATTTCACCCCAAAGTAAGAGGGAGAAAAAGTCCTGAGATTAATTTATCTTTTTCCCTGTCTTTTGGATAGGGCAGTTTAATTCCTCCCACAAACATCGCATTCCATTGCTTTCTAAAGAATATGTGCCTTCAGTACAACAAAGATATCTGTACCAGATTGTTTATTGCAGCCCAATTCATAATTGCTAAGTCATGGAAGAAGCCCAAGAGTTCATCGATCCACGAATGGATTAATAAACTGTGGTACATGTATACCATGGAATATTATGCAACCTTAAAGGAAGATGGTGACTTTTCCTCTTTCATATTTACATGGATGGAGGTGGAACATACTCTCCTTAAAAATATCTCTAGAATAGAAGAAAAAGTATCCAATGTATACACCCCTAATATGAGACAAATTCTTTATCGTTCAAGTGAAGGCTACAACCCATTTATTGCACAGGAAGATGGGGAAAGGGGAGAGGGAGGGAAGGGAAGGGAGCGGGTGGGGGGAGATAGGACAAAGGGTGAGATCACATGTGTGGTACATATTTGAAGGGTCAGGAGAAAACTTCTAAATACGGATCAAAATGTTTTCACATAGTAAATGAGAAAATCTCATGAACGTTATGTCAATTAGGTAGATAAAAATATCTCA
>CAUYON010148792.1:0-41393 GCA_963573935.1 Arctocebus calabarensis
GTTCTGGAAAAGCTACAGGGGACGAGACAGGTGCTAAAGTTGAACGAGCTGATGGATATGAACCACCAGTCCAAGAATCTGTCTAAAATTCAGGCTTTTAATAATGACAAATAAAGAATTCTATTTGTGATTTTTAAAAAAAAAAACAAAAAACCTCCAAACTAAGAAGAGTTGAAAAGCAGCTGAATAAAAGCAAAATAAAATAATAACAATAAAAATTTGAAAAAAAAAGGAAATGGGAATAATCTATCACTATTAGTCTCAAAATGGACATTACATACTGCACTAATAAAAGTCAACAAAAATGTATACTTCAAGAGTATGGACTCTGGCACCAAACTGCAGGATTTAAAGCCAGTTCTACTGTTTACTGGCTATGTACCCTTAGACAAGAGTATTATGCAGGGTCCTTCAGAGACATAGAACCAAAAGGAGATATCTGATCAAAGAGAGAGAGAGAGCAGTTGGCTCGCATGATGGTGGAGTCTTGACAAGTCCAAAATGTGCTGGGGGAGGCTGGCAGGGGAAGAGCTGATGCCGCAGATGAAGTCTGAAGACAGTCTGCTGGCTCAGGGGAGGGCATCCTGTTCTTCTATTCAGGCCTTCTCCCAATCGCATGAGGCCCACCTGCAGTATGGAGGGCAGTCAGCTTTCCTCGAAAGTCTTCTGACTTAAAGATGTAAATTGCATCAAAAAACACTCTCCCAGAAACATCCAAAATTTCTGGACATCTGGCCCAACCAAGTTGATACATAAAAGTAACCATCACCGGAAGTTATGCAATCTTCTAGTGCCTTAGTTCCTTCACCTAGAAAACCTAGAAAATGGAGATAAGAACAGAACCTTTCTATATTGGGTGAAAATGAAGAAGAAATGAGTCACTACATGTGTTTAGAGCAGTGTCTGCATGGAGCACTTGGCGTTTGATCTTGATTACTATTATTATTGCAGTCTTTGGCTGTAGGCTTTACCTTGGTGAAAATGCTAACAAATTTAAGCAGGACCAGCAGGAAAGACAGGGTTGTTTGGTTGGAAATGCCACGAATATGAGGAGAGACTTCATGCATCAGAATTCTTACAGTGCAGCAAATGGAGCCTTGTGTACCAGTGTTTGCAATCTATACTGGCCAATGCTCCATCAGTCCCTGGCTATTTTTTTCCTGTTGGTACTCTATGAATAAATTTTAATATATTCAATTTTCCCCATAAACCATTTATTTACTGCTCATATTAATGCAATATGGAAAAACAATTTACACGACTGGAATCTTTTGCAACCTATCAGAGCATTTCTCCTGCTTTGCTTTCCCTTCATTTCTTGTGAGAAAATTCATTTTGCTCTACATGTTTTTGAATTAACTGCTACTTCTCAGGAATGTAACATCAGCATAAATCAAGAAGCTGATGTAGAGTAGAGTGATTAAGAATCTGGTTGAGTTTGGCTGGAATGGGATGTGAGCCTTCCGGGACCTGGCTCCTTTGCACAGGGTTGTTGTGAAGAATGAATGGGGAGCCTCGACACACGGCCTGCTGCTCAGGAGGCACTCAGCGCATGTGAACAGGGTGATCCCGTCTCCCTGTATTGTTCTTGCTCTGGGGAGACCTAGCAGCCTGGGTCCCTGAATAACCCCAGAGGAAGCTGTCTAGCCACCAAGAACACCCTTTTCAAACTGTTGTATAGGCAAGGAGTCAAGTTCTGTTGTGGTTAGCCTTTGACATATGGGGTTTGTTTATTCTAACAGTTAGCGTCTTACATACTTTGCATCACCTTAACCAATGTGGTCAATTAGTACTGCAAGAGGGTCACTGGCCATTTGCGATGTCCTCTCTATCTTCATGGGCTTCAGAGGCTTTGACCTCCTTTAGAAAGTGTCTGCTGCACAGTTTATTTGCATTCAGTGTCTAGTAGTCAATTTTTATTTATTTATTTATATATTTTTCAAGACAGAGTCTCAAGCTGTTGCCCTGGGTAGAGTACCATGGCCTCGCAGCTCACAGCAACCTCAAACTCTTGGGCTTAAGTGATTCTCTTGCCTCAGCCTCCCAAGTAGCTGAAACTGCAGGCACCTGCCACAATACCCGGCTATTTTTTGGTTGTTGTTGCAGTTGTCCTTGTTTTTAGCTGGCCTGAGCCTGGTTTGAACCCGCCAGCCTCGGTGTATTTGGCCGGTGCCCTGCCCACTGAGCCAGGTGCTGCCTACTAGTCAATTTTGGCACTCCTAATTTTATGGAAATGTCCTACCTCCCCAACTGGACAATACTATGGGTATTGATTTCAGGGCGTAAGAAATGTATTTCTTTATTGAATGTCTTTCTTGAGTTCCTATGCCACAAGGTTAACAAAGAAATTCTAGTTAATTTGGGGGTTGCCAATTATTTTGGATTTGAATCTTGGTTCTGGGTTGTGGGGTGAGCAACTGGTCTTTAGCATTACAGTCTGATGACATAATCATTTCTCTTTGATATTTTGTGGCCAGTTAACTGTGAAAGTTCCACTCAATCTTGACTCAAGGGCCTCCTCCATTGGTTCAGGACTTAGGTGCTTCCATGCCTTTTATGGGCACACAAGTATAAAGGGGCTGATGTGAGAGTCCAGGGTATATAAGAATTGTCTGTGTGTCAATGGGTAGAAGAAAGTATTGAAGACAAAAAATATTAGTTAATATGTGTATATTTCAAAAACATAATCCCACTACAAAAAAGTAAGCACCTGTATCCTGATCATATCCTGGCACCTCATCCAGAAAATCAAGTTTATCTTTTAAAATATATGCTGCTATTAAATAAGAAAGAATATGCAATGGGTCACAGAAATAGAAGAACATATTCCCAGTCTTTTTAAAATGAAATAACTTCAAGTATGGAAAGGCACTGATTTGGGCTGAATCATGTCCCCCCACTATCTCAGAATGTGACTAGAGAAAGGGACCTTAAAGGAGAATTAAGTTAAAATGAAGCCCTAATCAATAGAACCAGTGTCCTTAAAAAGAAAAGGAAATTGATACTCAGACACACAATTCCCTTTATCTTCAGTGGTAGCTACCAAGACCAAAAGAAAGCAATGCTATGATAGGGCCGAGTAGAAACGAGACGAGGCTTCAGTTTTGTGTTGCAGGAAGTTTGTTCCAAAGTCATACTATATGTTTGCAAAATTGAACATATTACTTCTACTTCTGGCAATGTTGGAATACCCAGTACTACTTGTTTCCTTCCTAGCTGTAAACAACTAGACAACTGGAAAAAAGATATGATACAATTGTTTTCAGATATTGGACATCAGAACTATAATCCACGAGAGAAAGGAAACAAAACAAAGTAAAAGAGCCACCAGGGAGCCACAAAGCATTCTTAGTATTCACAATGATCTGGGAGATAATTCAGTCCACCCAGTCAGTGTAGAGAAATCTCACTTACCACTCTATGGCTGCTGTAATAAGTTACCATAAACTGAGTGGTTTAAAACAATGCAAATTTATTATCTTACAGTCTATAGATCAGAAGTCGGGCTGAGATTAAGGTATTATCATGGTGCATTCCTTTTTTGGAGGATCTGGGGAAGAATCTACTTCTATTCATTTTTCACCTTCTGGAGGCCACTTACTTTCCTTAGCTCATGGCCTCCTCCTTCAGTCTTCAAAGCCAACAACATTGAGCCAAGTCCTTCTCATGCTGTTTTTTATCTCTGGTTCTCTCTTCTACCACCCACTTCTGCTTTTAAAGACCATTAGGCCCACCTGGATAACTCAGCATAAGCTCCCTGTTTTAAAGTCAGCTGATTAGCAACATTAATTTCAGTTGCTACCTTAATTCCCCTCTGTCATATAACCTAACATATTCCCTGGCTCAAGGGATTAGTATGAACATCTGGGGATGAGGAATATATAATAATTTTGCTTACTGTAGCCACTGAGACATTTATTGGAGACCTCAAACCAGTCATGCAATAGTAGTAGTAATAAACCAGTCTAAATTAATGGCTATTGTAGACCCAAACTAACAGTTTAAAAATGAGCTCAAAAGGATTAAGATGATCTGTGACTGAATTAATGCTCACCAAAATAAACTTTAATACTCTTGAAAGAAAGACTGTAAAATCCAGACACAAAACAATGTGGTATTTGTAATCACAAGGAATAGAATTTCAATGGAACTAAAGGAAATCAAAACCTAACTGAAAAACTTTAACAAGAGATTGGACACTTTCACTTGCAGAAGAAAATGTCAGTGAACTTGAAGAAATCATGAAAGAAACTGTCTAGACTGAAGCACCTAGAGAAAAGTAAAGTCTGGGGGGAAAAAAAGAAAGGACTTTCAGTGACTTTGGGACAATAAGTAGTCTAATGTACATAAGAGTTCCAGAAAAGGAAGAACAAAAAATCTACTTGAGGGAGGCGCCTGTGGCTCAAAGGAGTAAGACACTGGCCAATATACCAGAGGTGGCAGTTTCAAACCCAGCCCTGGCCAAAAACTGCAAAAAAAAAAAAAAAACCTACTTGAAAATATAATGGCCCAAATTTCCCCAAATTTAATGAAAACTATAAATATACAGATTTAAGAGCCTCAATGAACCCCAAGCAGAAAAAAAAGCAAACAAAATTCATCATAGTACATCCTAATCAATTTGCATCAAACTAGTGATAAAAAAGAAATTCTTAACGACAGCCAGAGAAAGAAAGACACAAGAATATTCAAACTTTTTGTCGAGAACAATGCAAACCAGAGGACAATGAAAATGCATTGTCAGAGTGCTGAAAGGGAAAAAAAAGTCAATCTAGTATTCTATATCCAGCAAAAATAACCTTCAAAAATGAAAACAAAATACGGCTTTTGAAATGAAAAAATATAACTAATATTTTATGCTGAATGAAGATAACAAGTTGAAATTTGGATCTACATAAGAGACAATGGGGGATATGTGTGTAGATATAAAATAGTTTAAAATTTTAAAATTTTAAAATTAAAGAGTTGAACGTTTAAGGCCAAAATAATAATGTATTGTAGGGTTCATTATATTTGTTAATGTAAAATATATGATAACAATTATCTAAAAGATCCAAGAGGAGAAATGAAAATATACTATCGTAAGATTCTTAGGTTATATGTTGAGGTATGTTGTAATCTGAAAGTAGACGATGATAAGTTGAAGACACATGTTATAAACTTTATGCTCTATTCCATTAAAAAAATAAAAACAGAAGTTATAGGTAAAATAGAATCTAAAAATAATCCAAAGGAATCAGCAAAAAAGGGACAATGACCAGATGACCAAGTAGAAAACAAAATAGTAAGGGGTAGATTTTAAATGCAACCATATCAGCAATTACATTAAATAAAAACACTTTAATTAAAATAAAGTGTTAGAAGTGTATAAGAGAAGCAAGACCCAATTAGGCATTGTCTGCAAAAATCCAACATAAAGATATAGCAGTTAAAAGGCTAGAAAAAATATACAAACATTAACAATAAGAAAGTTCAGGTGGTTATAGTAATATCAAACAAGATGGGCTTCAGAATAAATAATATAACCACAGATAAAGAGGGGGACAATTCACAGTAATAAAAGGATCAATTTATTAAGAACATAATGGTCCTAAATGTGTGTTGCACTTATTCACAGAGCTTCAAAATATACAAAGCAAATACTGAAAGAACTGAGAAGAGAAAGTTTTAACAGCCACAGTTATAGGCAATGTTCAAACTATGTATTTTCCCCCCTAATGGATAGTTTTGGGAAAACTGGATCTGCACATTCAAGAGAATGAAGTCAGACCCTTACCTAATACCATATACAAAAATTAACTCAAAGTGCAGAAAAGACTTAAACATAAGAACTGAAACTCTAAAACTCTTAGAAGAAAAAACAGAGAAATAAAGCTTTATGATATTGGATTTGATAAGAATTTGGGGGGACATACCATCAAAAGTATAAGCAACAAAAGAAAAAATAGATAACTTAGACTACATCAAAATAAAAAAAATTCTGTTTTTCTCGACACTATCAAGAAAATGAAAAGGCAACCCATAGAGTGGGAGAAAATATTTGCAAATCATATATTTGATAAGATATTAATATCCAGAATATATAAAGAACCACAACTCAAAGATTGAAAAAAAAAAAGGCAAGCAACCTAATTAAAAAATAGGCAAAGACTTGAATAAACATTTCTCCAAAGAAGATAGGCAAATAGCCAATAAAAATAGGAAAAGATGCCCAACATCACTAATCCTTAGGGAAATGCAAATTGAAACCACAAAGAGATATTACCTCATACCCATTAAGATGGTCGTTATCAAAAATACATAAAATAGCAAGGATTGGTGGGGATGTGGAGCAATTAGAACCCTGGTCGGAACATAAAATAGCGCAACTACTGTGAAAAACGGTGTAACAGTTTCATAATAATGA
This sequence comes from Arctocebus calabarensis, assembly GCA_963573935.1. Taxonomy (NCBI): domain Eukaryota; kingdom Metazoa; phylum Chordata; class Mammalia; order Primates; family Lorisidae; genus Arctocebus; species Arctocebus calabarensis. The sequence goes on from CAUYON010148792.1 coordinate 6,407, forward strand.
AACGTAGGATTATCACACTGTCTAGCAAATCTGCTTCTGGGTGTTTATCCAAAAGAACTGAAAACAGATACTTGTATGCCTATGTGCAGAACCGCATGATTTACAGTGACCAAAAAGTAGAAACAACCCAGGTGCCCACCGACGGATGAATGAACTGACAAAATGTGTTATAGACACAGTGGAATATTATTCAGTATTAAAAAGGAATAAAATTTTGATACATGCTACAACACGGATGAACCTCAAAAACATTATGCTAAATAAGCCAGTCACAAAAGAACAAATACTATGTGATTGCTCTCCTGTGAGTTTACTAAAGTAGTCAAATTTATAGAAACAGAAAGTACAATGCCGGTTTGCCAGACACAGGGGGTGCGGGGAGGAATAGGGAGTTAGTGCTTAATGGATACAGAGCTGCAGTTGGAGAAGAGGAAGCTTTCTAGAGATGGAGGGTGGTGATGCTTGCACAAAATGAATGTACTGAATACCATTGAACTGTGTTCTTAAAAATGGCTATAATGCTAAATTTTATTATGTATATATTACCACAGGGGGGAAAAAGAGAGATAAAAGGAAGAGGAGAAGAAATAATAGTAAGTTTGGCGGGGGGGATGCCTCAGCATATCATTGACTGAGCTGATTAAATTTCTTTTTATTTATTTTTCTGCAGCAAAGGGGAATTTTTCTATTGCAATCTGGCCCGGGTTCCCCACTCCCCTTTAAGAGAACTCCTGTGTGCTAGAAATCTTTGGCCAAGTGGGCCTGTGGGTCTGTAGGTTGGCATGTGAACTAGGTTTTTTTTTTTACTTCCCTGTTTAATTTGAGGGGAGGCACTTCACCAAAGTGCTTAAACAGGAAGAAGAAATTACCAACACTGTCATTTTCTCTGGTGACAGCCTCAAGATTCAAGCTAAAGCTGCTATTATCATTTCCTCGCAGTTTCTCTAAATACACTCAGCTCCCTGTTGGATTCCATGGAGAAGGGAACTTTGGCTGGTTCTACAGGTGTAGATGCAGCCACAGGTCCCCTGGTCTCGTCCATGGGTGCTTGATTCAGGTGCCAGCCCAGATCCTAAACTGGGATATACACTTCCTTTTTGAATGAATGAATAATTAGTTTATCCAGTAAGGATTAGACCTCGTGAGTAGTTACTTCAACTTGGTGCCAATTCCAATCTGATACCAACATGGTACCCTCACACAGAGCAACAGAATTCTAACATGGACATAATTTTAAAAGGGGAATAACTACTAATATACAATAACAATATTGGCTAACATTGTGGGGGTAATTTTCATATTTTGATTTATTTAATCCTCATAATAATGCTGTAAGGCTGGTTTTATTATTATCCCCATTTCACAGATGGGGAAACTCAGTCATAGAGATTTAAGATAACTGACCAGTTATTGGCTCATTCATAAATTTTTACTCCTTTCTCTGGACAACTATTTTCCTTATGGGATATTCCGCTGACAAGCAGACTAGTTTGAAGCTGGCTCTATGTGGCTGTATTATTCAAATTATTTGCTAGCATGCCACAGGAAATCAACTCCAATTTGCCAAAGCAAGTATGGGCAATTGTTGTTGATTAACCAAGATGATTGGGTAGCTCTAGTTTTAGGCATGACTATATCCAAATGACCAAATGGTGTGGTGGTTCTCGCTCTCTCTTTTTCCCTCTCTCTCTCCTCTCTTCTCTCTTTCTCCTAAGACCCTAAGAGTCTGCTGACATCCTCCACTGACATGGTTAAACTGAGTTTAACCCACATCCCAAATCAGGCCCACATCCAAAAGTTTAAAGTCTGATAGAAAGAGAGGGTTCTTTTTCCCCCTTCAAAAGTCTCAGCATGAGTGCTGGGATTGAGTCTTACAGCCCCAATGCCTGTGGTCAAGAGGAAAAAAGCCTTTGCCTTGCCTGGACTCTGCCAGGGGGAGGGATTTGTTCTTTTGGGGGTCAAGAACATAGAAACAAAAGCTGAGGTGTTATTACCTGCACATGCAGGGCAGACAAAAATAACACACATTCCCTGCCCTTGACTACCACAAGGCTGAGTATGAGGAATTCATCACTGGGTCAGGAGTCCAGTATCCTGTTTTTTCCCTACAAAGCTTGTTGACCCAAGTCCTTTTAAAGATTTTAATAGCCATGAATTCACAACTTAGGGATCACTTAAGAAGCTTAATGATTGGAGTTACATTTCTGAAGTCCATGTTTACTTTTATTCTGATGTTCACCTCTCATTAAAAAAAAATTAATGGAGCACTAATATATATAAGGATCTCCAAGAGGTAAGTCAGTGTCATAGCCCTAGTTTAATTCCAATGCCATTGAATGTAGGTTTGCTTGACTATGTAAATCACATGAAGCTTTTTGCGTATAATGTTAGAATTTCATATAACACCAAGGATAAAATTTCCAGAAGTAGCATGTAGTCAGGCATATGTGCTGATTTATTATCCAATAGGAAAGATTCATCCTTCCGTATCATTGTTATTTTCTCTATTGTTTATCTCCTCCTAGACCAATCAGATCATGAATGATGAAAACCACCAGCTATATTTCCAAGAACAGTGATGTAATGCCATTCCTTATAGCTGTTGGAAATGGAAATTATTTGCTATGGGAACCTCACGTCTATTCATCATTTGCATGGTGTTAAACGTGTGTGGGAATGGGAAGTCTCGCAACTGCTTTTCTTCCTTTTCTTTATTTTTGCTACCTTTGATCTGGAATTTTAATCTTATTTGGTTAAATTATTTCTAGTGAGATGTTCAAAGCCTTTCAAGTATCTCTGCCTTTTGAAAGTTAGCCTCTTTGTGGTTTTTTCCCCTAATTATTCCAAATATAGTATAATGACCATGAAAGCAGAAAAAAAATTATATTCTTGAACTTGATTTCATATTCACAGCTTCCACTTAGTGCCTCTTTAGTTATTAGGTTTATTTCAATGTCATTTACGAGGTGCCTGCCAGGATTATAGTCATTTCAATACAAGTTACTATACATTTAGGAAACAAGTTGGTTCATTTGATTTAAACTTCCATATCTGTGTTTATACACTGCTCGAAGTTCTTATTATAGTTATTATAGATCTGGCTGCTGTGCATTATTTAATATGTGTATTTTGCAACTCATTAATCAAATATTTATTGAACACCTACTGTGTGTGGGGTATCTGTTTAGACATGAGGCAGACATAGCAACTAGACAAAGTGGTTGCTTTCATTGTGGAGGGGAGATAGGTAGTCAGTGTACAAGTAAATACGTCCACGTTACCATGTGCTATGAAGACACACAGCAGGATGTGGGCTCAAGTCCAGGCTCTTCGATTGGGGTGTGTACTCATTTGTTAAAGCAGCCATAACAAAATGCCAGAACCTGGGTGGCTTAAACAACAGAAATTTGTTTTCTCACAGTTCTGAAGTCTAGAAGTCCAAGAAGAAGGGGTCGGCAGGTTTGGATCTTTCAGAAGTGTCTCTCCTTGGCAGACAGCTGCCTCCCCCTTTGTGTGTTCACTGGGCTGCACACACGTGTCTAATAGCTCTCTCTGCGTTATTTCCCCTTCTTAAAAGGGCACCGGTCATATTGGATGAGGGCCCAGCACCCTAACAAGCCCATTTTAACTCAATTACCTCTTTAAAGGGTCTGTCTCCAAAAAGTTACAGTCTGAGGTGGGGGTGGATGGATTAGGACTTCAAAATGTGAATTGGGAGGGGAATGATTCATCTCCCTAACAGGAAAGGGGTCAAGGAAAACGTCTCTGAGGAGAGAAGACATCTGAGCAGAGCCCTGAATAAGGGAACAAGTCCTGGTTATAAGGCGGATCACCTGGGAAAGATGCCTCTGGCAGGGAGACAGTAGGCGCCCAGGCTCTAGGCTGGATTTAGAGACCCCAGCCAGACAGAGCCAGGAGACAAAAGGTTAAGACAGAGACCTGAGGATCTCAGAGGCATGGTGAGGACTGTGTTTTCCTCCGAAAGTCACAGGAAGTCATTGATTGTTTGAGCAGAGCAGGAACATAATCTCACATTTTTTTGAAAGAATACTTTAAAAATGTACAATAGATTTTCTTTCTGTAGATTCCAACGAATCCAGTGGATAAGATCATACTGATCATGAAACCCAGAAACCTTTCTTAGACTAGTTAAGACGCAGATCCCAGAGGTTACTCTCTATCGGTTTTCTAGGAATTCTTTCCCTTGAGAGTTTAAGATATCAGCTAATAATTATTTAGAATACTGGATTACTGCTAAAGTTTCTCCTCCACAATGATGCTGAGTTTATGACAAGAGAAATAGCTGCTGCAATTTACATGTATTGAAGAACACCACTCTTTTCTTGAAGGATATCTTTGCAGTATCTATGACAATCTGGTTTACAATAAATTATGTATAAGGGATGGAATTAAATTGACATCACTTGGGACAGACAGCTCAGGTCAGTGAAAAACTCTAAGATAACTTTTCCACTTTTGACCAATGCCATGCCTAGATTACGTAAAGTAACTGACAAATCATTTGGAAGCTTTGAGCAATTTGTTGCCAAAAGAAATGAGATGGCCACAAAGCCACCCATCCACATTTTACCTAGACCTTATTCAAAATAAACTGAAGACTTTGCATTCAAAAGCCCCACATAGAAAGGAAGTCTGCATGACACCAGGTCAGACCACAAGCCATCAATGTTTTTCAAGTTGCTTAAAATGGTTATGGTTCATTTTTACAGAGTATTTATGTTGTATTCCGATGCAAGCATTATATCCAGCATAAGACACATTCATTGACTAGATTGGTAGTCATTTTCATGGGAACTTGTAAATATGTACAAGCCATCAATTTCTCCCTGTGTATCCCCATTAAACTTTGTGACTGAGGGCTGCTTTCATAGTATACAAGAGTCTAATGATATCAGACACACACACATACTCAATTCCATACACAGACATTTCAATTACAATGTCCTGATTAGAGTTAGTGTGATTGTAGGTGAGATCAGTTGCATTTCAGAAATAAACATAGGTTACTTTTTTAGGCTTTATTTTTTAAACACAGTATCTGTTTCTATGAATTGCCATGGAAATCATTTGGAGATCATCCAAAACAACTTTAGCATGAACGTGAAATCGTCCCCTCCTCCCATGCTGTGCAAATAAGTAGACCTACATTATCAGGGTGTCCATAAAGTTCATATGCTTGTGGGCACCCTATATAGGTGACTCAAGTCCTTAGAAACAAATAATCTAATGTGGATTTTGGATATGCGTATCCAAAGCATGTTTAGAACATTCCTCTAAATCAGTGGTTCTCAACCTTCCTACTGCTACAACCCTTTAATACAGTTCCTCATGTTGTGGTGACCCCCACCCATAAAATTCTTTTCATTGCTGGCAACGACATGAGGAACTGTATTAAAGGGTCGCAGCATTAGGAAGGTTGAGAACCACTGCTAAATGTTGTCTTCAGACACCTGAAGAAACCAAGTGCCTTAGGACACAGCACATTTTTCACAGCCTTCATGCTGAAGGATACAACACAAAACCAAACCCAGAATGTCTCTGTCGGATGTTTTTTGAGACTATCGCGGATGGGTGAATTAAAAGGATAGCATGGTGTTAAAGTAATGTTGCATTTACTTTAATAAGGAAAGTTAGAGATTATTTATGATAACACAGTCATCACTGGGGTATGGTGGTGTGCATTCTGAAAACACAGAGCCTCGCTTTGAGTCGTACCATTAAGTCCTTGCTGTGAAGTGGTGGCAAGTGTTATTAAGTTGTTAGATTAGCAAGGTTCTACTGCATTTTAGCTTTAAGCCAGAGTGCTTTCACAGCTGAGCTGTAATGCTCTGAAAATGCCTACATAACAAGATCCAGACGTGGAGCTGAATCCCAAATGGTGAGCGGCCAGCGGCATTTATACACTATTACCTTGCTGAAGCCGTAAAAAGTCAGCACATCGGAAAAGACGCTATGCTTCAACCCAAAAGCAGAGAGGAAGCCAATGCAGGAAATCGGTGGCTCTTTCCATAATAACATGCTTCTACAGGGTGGGAAGGTAGTTCCGTTTTCTAGAGAATATCAGCGTGAACTCCAATCCCTTTTTAAGAAGGCAAGTAGAAAGAATGAACCTAAATTATCCTATGGATGACTAAATGTTACAGTTAGCTCCCCGGAGTCCATCCTTGGAACAGGATTTCAAGGAATCACATTTAGCCTTCTGGCCAGCTGCATACTTGAGTAAACACAAGGTTTCCTAATAAACTGCCTTTCTTAGAAATCTGAAGCACCAAAAACCTTCAATTCAGGAAAACTTGAATTTTTCAGAGAGGCAGGAAAAGGGATCATATTGCAGAACAACAGAACTATAAAGAAAACCCAAATGCCACCTTAGGGCAGATAGTTCAATTTGAGAAATTACATCCAAAGATACTCGGGCCTATGAATGGGTTGAATTGTGTATAAAGCCTATTTGCCTGGCTTGATTCAAAGTCATCGGTGACTTTTCTTTTCCATGAGATTGACGAGTGGGATGGGTTTGGCCTGGCCTGGGCTTTGGGGGTAGGGAGTAAACAGGCGCGTCAGCAGCAAAGTGGCAGCCTGATGTTGGGGGTTTAGGGGTAGGCTTTAAGACAGGTGAAATTTAGAGATGTGAGACCTGGGACAGAAGGGTCATTTTCAACTTTGCTTCGTGACTCAAGATAGTCTATGAGAGGGCTTGGGGTAGGGCCAGTGATGTAGAAGCATTCTTGAGCTATAATATCAAGAATGCAGGATCTAGAAAAATGAATGAAATCCATCCCTGATTACCTTGGCAGCATCCAAAGTCACACAGGGGAAAGGTACTCCCGTTTGCTAGAAGGGTGAGTGAACACATTTAATTTGTAATCTAGATAAATAAAAATAACTTTCTGGCTACGCATCTATCTATCATCACGTCCCCTGAGAAGGGCTGGGTGGATTTTCACTGTGTATGACACATTTGGATTTTAAAAAAAAACAGCCTTAAAATATGAGCTGGTGGGGAGTGATGGTGGTGGGAGGCTACAATGAAGCCATGCACCGTGTAATTATCCTTGGTCAGGCTGTCCCAGAAACAGGCTTGGAGATGAGGATTCACATGCAAGGGGTTATTGAGGAAGTGTTCCAGGGAAATAAGGCCGGGAGGCAGGGGAGGAGGGGGCGGAAAGAGGAAGGGAAAAAAGCCCAGCAAGGGAGCCGGATCAGGCCCGGGGCCAGGCCACACCCTGACCCCTTGGAAAGCAATGAGGTGTAAGTTATGTCTCAGACTTTGTCCCAAATCCAGCAGAGAGTTGGGCTTTTATATTCTGCACCAGTCGGGTACTGACTCCCCCAGGGAGGACCTAACTTTCCTGGTGTGTCTGCCGCCAGTCTTCTTAAGGCTATCACTGGTGCTGCAAGAGAAGCCCACTGGTAAATGGTAAAGGGGGTTTGAGGGCATGCTGCAGAGCCCAGTGGTGCTCCTCAGACATGATAAAACCTAAGGGCAGAGTAGGAAACCTGTTTTGACTGTGAGTCCAACATTCTGAGGACAGACCCTTCACATTGCGGAGACCGGTTTACAGCTGAGCTCTCACACGGGCAACTCTATGCAGCTGGTAGCCGCGCAGATTTGTAATACTACGTAATGTTTCTAAGCAGGCGGGTGGTTCCCCCTGGCAATGCCAAGAGGCCAGCTTCTGTGTGTCCAGCACGTGCGGCTGAGCTCGTCTCCCTCCTTCTGCTGCCCTTAGAGCAGCAAAAGGCGCAGGACTGCTCTGACCTGAAGCAGCTAACAAGCCTCTTGATCATTCCTCAGACTGACCAGTGGTCCGCCAGACTGAGACAGTCCTCCGCCAGAAGACTACATCGTCAAGGGCTAAATTCTGTGCTACAAATACTCCAAGAGTGTCATGAAAATAGAGGTTAATTGGAACCAGAGGTGGCAAGGAAGGCTTTTTGGAAGATGTGTGACTTCATTTTGGCCTTGAAAATCAGAAGAATTTGGATAGATAGAAAAGAGAAGCCAGGGCATCCTGGCAGAGGAGAGCAAATTGAACAAAGGCACAGAGGTGAAACCTGACATGTACTTGCATGGCATAAGTTGAAGATGGGCTTAGCTGAAATGAAGAACCATAGCGCAGAAGGCTGACTGTGGGTTACCCTGGGTCTGAAAATTGGGTCATGGTCTCAAGCCGTCTCCCTCGGGCTCCTGCCTGCTCCAGCTTTTTCCTGATTCTCTCTCTGCCCAATTCCTCACTTAGACTTGCTTTCCGTCAAGCTGTGTCATGCTCTGGACCATCCTTCTAATTAATACGTGCCAGGTCCCGGGAGTTGACAGGCTTTCAATACAAAGAAACAAATGATACAAGCCAAGATGAAAAGCAGAACAAAATAAAGATAGCAGGGGGTATTTTGAGTGAACAGTATCATGGAAGTCACGAAACACATTTCAGAGACTTTTTGGAAAAGCAGAAACCTGATGTGTTAATTAGGAGTCTATTTCTGTAATAAGACTGCTCTGAGGAGGGTAATGTAAGAAATAAAAGGGGTAGTGTGGGGGGGACTCTTCAGGTGGAATGGAGCTACAGCACACGGGGAGGGGAGAGAGACTTTATTATTCTCTGTTGTCCTACGTCTGTCTGCGGTCTGGTGGCTCGGTAAGCCTGGGGACTGCCCCTTTTGTGTTTTGTAAAGCACCGTGAATGAAGAGCTTCGAGTATAAATAACGATGTGGCTTCTGCCCCCAGGCCCCAATTCAACAGGAAGTCGTGCAGTCTACCAGATCCAGCTGGTGGTAGGTTTTGACTTTGGGGGGCATGTTCTATTCAAAGGAACTGTCTGCTGCTGACAGGAGCCCATATAGGGGTTCAGAACAGGGGGAAGGGCAGCAAGGAAGCGGGGCCCCAAAACACCCACAGGAAAGAAAGGGAGTTGGTGGAGCTGAAAGCCTTCCTTGAGCTTTAGGCAGCCAGTCTGAGGGAATCTGAGCACAGGCACTAAGAACAGATAGACGGAGGTTCTAACCCCAACTCTGCCACTTGTGACTCTGTGGTCAGGCTTTCCAGCTGGTGCTACTGAGCTGAGCTAAGATAGTCTACCCTCTGCACTGCTGCCAGGTTGATTTTCCAAAAGCACCGCTTTGAACATAGCTTTCTGCGGTTTAGAAATGAGAATGGGGCTGAGGGTAGTGGCGCACACTTGTAATCCCAACACATTGAGAGCCCAAGGAGGGGGGATTGTTGAGGCCAGGAGTTCAAGACCAGACTGGACAATATAGCAAGATCTCAACAAAAATTTTTTTTAATTAGCTAGGTGTCTCTTTTCTTCCCTGCTTGTTTGAGGATTCATGGTCATCATGAATGACACAGTGACTAGCCAGACCAGGAAGTTCATGACCAACTGACTACTTCAAAAGGCACAAACCATCATCGATGTCCTTCACCCTGGGAAGGTGACAGTAGCAAAGACAGAAATGAGGGAGAAACTGGCCAAAAGGGTACAAGATCACACCTGATGTCATCTTTGTATTTGGACTCAGAACTCACTTTGGTTGTGACATGACAGCTGGCTTTGGCATGATTTACAATTCCTTGCCTTGTAAAAAGAAAAATCAACCCCAACATAGACTTGCAAGGCATGGCCTGTATGAGAAGAAAAAGATCTCAAGAAAGCTGCAAAAGGAATGCAAGGACAGAATGAAGAAAGTCAGGAAGGCTCTGAAAGCCAAAGGAGCAAAGATTCTACAGTAACATTATCTGCACCCATGGTATGGACTTTTCACTAGAGGATTAATAAACTAAAAGCTTTCCAAAAAAAAAATCAGCCAAATGTGGTTGCATGAGACTGTGGTCCCAGCTACTCTGGAGGCTGAGGCCAAAAGATCTCTTGAGCCCAGGGATTCAAGGTAGCCGTGGATTATGATTGCTTTACTGCTCTGCAGCTTGGGTGACAGGGCAAGGCTGTGTCTCTACATTAATTAATCAATTGTAAAAAGAAATGGCAATGGCTCTCAACTGCCTAGTGGTCCACTGTGGAGATGGCAAAGCTCTGGTCTCTGGGATCTTTGAGTGAGTCAGTTAACCCTCCCAAACCTCACTTTATTCTTTGTGAAGTAAGGATGGTAACAATCATTGTACTGCTGTAAAAATTAAAGGCAATAATCCTCATAAAGTTCCTGGGCTACAATAAGTGCTCAATTAACAATAGTTTTCATTGTTGGCTAAGGAACTACTTGAGTGCAAAGCCCAGCTCTTCCTTTGCTAGCTGTATGAACTTGTGGACACTTCTTAACTTCCCCAGGCCCAGATGCTCACCTGTGAAACAGGTTGTTGAGAGGATTAGATGAATTAATTATCTAAAGAATCTTGACCAATACTTGGTACTTGTATATTTTAGCTTTATATTATGACTTTATCACTGTCATCATTACCACCATCATCACTACTGCTGTCATGGTTATCATTTAGATTTGGGAGGAAAAAGAGATAAATCGAAAATATGCTTGTTGAAATGAGTCCCTGAAGCTGCTCTGGGAGTCCAGGAGTGGAGAAGGGATGGTTCTTTCCACCCCTCCTCTATGGAGAGACATCCAGCAGCCCTTGGGGAAGGAGCAGGAAGGGCTTCAGGGACTGTGTGTGCCTGTTGCATCTGGCTATTTTCTCCTGGTCTCTCTGGACCTCACACTGGTCACCTGTCCAATCCAGGCCAACTGGAAGTGGGAGTGGCCAGTCTTCTCAAATCAGCCCCCAGTGGTCATGATGATTAGAGGACTCAAGCTCTCTTTCTGCTGTCATGAGCATCCCTTAAGGAGAGTTTATTCTGTGAACTTGAGGTGGACATCTCTTATCCTGTCTCCTCTGTTTCCTTTTCTGAAGGTAATGTCCCTTACTCATTTTGTGTAATGTTGGCAAGGCTGTCAATAGCACAACTCCATCCCATTGCTGGGGTTGGGGGAAGGGTAATACACCCAAGCAGGATGAATCTCAATCACTATAGGGAGTTAGGATGAGAGCTGGGGGTAGGAGAGTCCCTCTCTCTTGCCCTGGGATCCAGATATTAAAAGAACATGGGAGCCTGAATATGCCAGAGATTCTTGCTGCCATGTTGGAGAGCTTCTATGTGAGAGTGCTCATCTTGAGCAACTTGATACAGCTATGCCTGAAGGCAGTCACCCCAGACTTCCTAGATACATGAGCAGATTAACTCCCCAAAGCTGACCGAGTTGGGGTCTTGTCACTTTGTACTGCCTCAGACAGTGTCTTTATTTGCAACTATGAGAATTTTTCTTCATATACATTAAACTCACATCTTTTATCTTTTGGGGGAGTGTGGGGAAGATCTTGCTCTGTTGCACTCATTGCTAGAGTGCAATGGTGTGATCATAGCTCACTGTAACCTCAAACTCTTGGGCTCAAAAGATCTCCCTGCCTCCCAAGTAGCTGGTATTACAGGTGTGTGCTGCCACGCCTGGTTATTTGAAGACATTTTTTCTGGAGACAAGGTCTTGCTATGTTGCCCAGATTGGTCTTAAACTACTGGCCTTATGTAATCCTCTTGCCTCAGACTCCCAAAGGCCTGAGCCACCACCTTTGAGGTAAAACAGAAGGCAGAGATGCTTCGTAGAGAAGCCTTGGGAAAGATCATGGAAGCCGAGGGGTGTAGCAAAGGGCCAGAGAGCAGCCCTTTGAGTCCGAGTGAAGGGGTCATGTATGGAAGAAGCAGATAGCACAAGTGTCAATAAAGGATAAAGACCTACCGCAACCTCCTATCAGGTGGCATAAATTTGGTAAATCACTACTCAGCTAATATGCTGCGCCAATTAAATGAAAATTACTTAAAGGACAGTTATAAAAGGCAGCATCACCTTGGATTCTCAGAGCCCTGGGCTCAGGGCCAGTTTGGGAACATTCTAGTTGAGTGACATTGAGAGAATTATTGGACATCTGTGAGCCTGAGTTTCCATTTCTGTGCCATCAGGATAAATTATTATCCCTTCCTCACACAGTAGGTGATGATGCTACTTGAGTTTTATTCAAGTGATTTTGCACTGGGCCCCAGGTAGGATGTGAGAGTGAAAGCACCAATAACTCCATGCTAAAAAGTGCAAAACACAGGGAGTGTCTGCACAAAGAATCAGACACAGAGGAAAAAACATGTTCGTAGGAGTGTTTTCTACAAAAAAGTATTGGCTTACAAGTTTATTACTGAAGCCATAGGGAAGGCAAACCCTGAAAACTGTCCAGGTGGTAAAAAGTGGGGCATGGAAAAATATTCAGTTCTCTTTATTACTAATGTTCAGTCTAGAAAATATTCATATTATTTTTATTTATTTTGCTATTTTTGTGCTTTCATTTTAGCAAAAAAATGCCTTCAGAAGTTTTACGAATCCTTTTTCCTATTAGCCATTCAGCCTCTCTGTCATATGATAGCTGTTTCAGGGTTCTGCCTGCAAGTTTGACCCAGACTTGGGCAGTGGTCTTCTACCATTCCTTCCTGGGAAGGGTCGGATGGGGGCGGGGAAGTAGCAACACAGCTGTGACCATTAGAGTTTGGAGAGAGAAGATCTTCTGGCCTGACACTAACAGTGATGGTTAAGCCTTTTCTTATATCAGTCGGAGTTTTCCAGAAAAACAGAACCAGTAGAATGTGTGCCGGTATGGGACAAATTGATATTAAGGAACTGGTGCGTATGATGGCAGAGTCGGCCAAGTCCAAAACCTGTGGAGTAGACTGGCAGGTTGGAGACCCAGGGAAGAGTTGCAGCATGAGTCTGAAGGCCAAGTCTGCTGTCAGAAATCCTTGTTCCTCCTGGAAAGTCAGCCTTTTTTCCTATGAAGGCCTTCAACTGAGTAGATGAGAGTCACCCATGTTATGGATGGTACTCTGCTTTTCTCAAAGTCTACTGATCTCAATGTTAATCTTACCTAAAAAAAAAAAAATTTTCCCAGAAACTTCTAGAATAATGTTGGGTCAAATATCTGAGTACCATGACCTAGCCAAATCCTTATCTAATATAATCGCACCTCCTCTGATAGAGGATTGCTGACTTCCTGTGAGGCTCCGTGAGGAACATGAACAGAACTGCAGCTGAGTAACTGTGAGATACCACCAGTGAGCCCCAAACTCTATGTCCCTATGTCCTACCACTCCCTAAGATGCCCATGGGGAGATTTGTGAGGGTGTTGAAATTCCAGGACAGCAGCTGAGAACGCCCATCATGGAGAATTTGGTCTTTGTATTAAAGAGATCTCATCTGCACTCAAGCCTAGCGAGGCCTGGGACAACTAGATTATGGCCTCTTCTTAACTAGGGAGCATCCCTGAGATATGCAATCAAGATCCATCTTTATGTACCCAGTGACCAGCATAATTCCTGGGGAAGAGAACAGATATTATGAAATGGTTTTGTGAACCTTAGATAAGTGGCTTATTCATCAGAAGTTAACTGGAAATTAACACAAAGACACTGTAACTTGTGTTGGTCCAGTGGTCCATGCAGGAGAAGAAGCCCCACCTGGGAAATAGAACTCATAGTGTTTGGTCTTGGCTCTGTTCATGGAGACTTGGGAGAGCTGTTACCCTCTCTAGGGTTTGTAAGGAGGTTAGACCTTATGATATGTGGAGTTTCTCCATCTCCCACATCCCCAATTCAGTAAGATCATCCAGCCTGGCCAAACCCCAGAATACAGTATATGAAAGCTGTAGTGATAAAGGGAGATTCAGGGAAAAATGCCAACCTACTCCTGCCCCAACTCCTCTGCTTGAGTCAGACAGTTGCAGTTGCCCCTTAGGAAGACCTGACCTAGGTGAACGATCCTTTGCCAAACCGGGTTCTGTGGTCTGAATGTTTGCATCTCTGAAGAGTTTATATGTTGAAATCTAATCACTAGCATAAGAGTATTAGGAGGTGGGATTGTTGGTCATGAATGGAATGAGTGTCCTTATAAAAGAGGCCTGTGGCCAGGTACAATGGCTCATGCCTATAATCCTAGCCCTCTGGGGGGCTGAAGCCAAAAGCTTGAGATTAGCCTGGGTGCTATAGTGAAACCCTGTATCTAAAATTTAAAAAATGAAAAATTAACCAGGTGAGGTGCTATGCACCTATAGTCCCAATGATTCAAGAGGCTGAGGCAGACGGATCACTGGAATCCAGGAATTTGAAGTTGTTGTAAGCTACGATGCCACTGCTTCTAGCCTGGGTGACAAAGTGCAACCTACTCTCAAGAGTAAATGAAGTTAAAAATGAAAATAAAAGAGGCCCTGGGGAGCTACCTTGCCCCTTCTGCCTTGTAAGGACACAACAAGAGGCAGCCGTCTATGAAGCAGAGAGAACCTTCACCAGACATCACATCTGTTAGCAACTTGATCTCAGACTTCTGCCCTCTAGAACCATACCTATAAGAAGTAAGTTTCTGTTGTTTAAAAGCCACTGGCTTATGGTAATTTGTTAGAGCAACTCAAATAGACTAAGTCACTGGGATTGTGTTATCTTTTAAGAAGCAATTCTAGTGTTTAAAAGGATGTTTTTGAATTACACAAAGCTAGAAAATACAAATACACATAAAGAAGGAATTAAAGATCTCATAATCCCTAAACCCAGTGGCTTGCCTCTGTTAACTTTTCAATATATATCTTTCCAGACATTTTCTATACATTTTTAGGTAACTTTCAATTTTTTTGGTCAAAAATGAGGCCATGTTATATGTCCTTTGGTTTATATTTTGATCTCTTTGGATTTTAAGACCCATCTTCCTTCGTTTCTTGCCTATTTTTCTCTTTTTCAGTCTCTGACAATATCTCAGGTTCTGGTTTTATTGTCCACACTGGATCAGAGGCAGGGGATTGCCTCAGTGGCTAGAGGAGAAAGTTTGGAAGATCAAAGCATGGAAAATTCTTGAGAGGATCAAAGCAGGAAGGATTTTTTACATAGGTGAACTCTTCTGCTATAGTGGCTTGAATTATGTTACCCCTCAAAGAAAATATATCCATGTCCTAGCCACTGGCACCTGTGAATATGACCTTATTTGGAAATAGTATCTTGAAATAAGGTCATCCTGCATTTAGGGTGGGCCCTCAATCCTGTGACTTACAAGAGAAAGGGGAAGGGGATTGGAGATACCTAAGGAAGGCCATCTGAAGGTGGAGCTAGGCAGAGAGCAGAGTGATGCTGCCAGAAGCCAAAGAATGCCAAGGATTCCTGACAATCACCAGAAGTTAGCAGAGAGGTATGGAATTGACTCTCCCTCCTAACCTCCAGAAGGAACCAATTTTGCCAACACCTTGATTCTGGACTTCTGGCATGCAAAACTAGGAGGGAATACGTTCTTCTTGCTGTAAATAGCAAGTTTACGGTAATTTGTTATCGTAGCCCTAAGAAGCAACACACCTTTTCTGTGTTTGTGTGCTCCCCAAATTCATATATTGAAACCTCACTCACACAGGGGTGATAATAAGAGGGGGAGTGTTTGGGAAGTGATTAGGTCACGGGATTAGTGCCTCTATGAAAGAGGCTCAAGAGAGCTTGTTCACTCTTCCTGCCGTGTGAGGACACATAGAAAGCACCATCCATGAGGACCAAGCCCTCGCCAGACGTCAAGTCTGCTGGCACCTTGATCGTGGATTTCCCAGCCTCCAGAACTGTGAGCAAGAAATTTCTGTTGTCTATAAGTCACCACTTAAGGTATTTTGTTATAGCAGCCTGAACAGACCATTCATCTTATGCTCTCTTTGTTCCCTTTGTGTTTTCTAACTCGCCTGATGAACCATTGAACGTCTTTTCAGCAGACCTAACAATTTAGTCTTGGTAAGTAGAGTCAGGCCTATATCACATTTCCATACAAGAATGTCATGGGAGCTTTTCCCAGAATAAGCACCGTAAGATGTGCATAGACATCATAAAGAGGTAAAAACAAACTGGGACCCCTGGCTCTGAAAACTCAATCTGATAAAGGCAGGCAGCATAAGACTCCAAACAAAATTCCAATCATGATTTATAGTTTACACAGTGTTTAGAACAAGGCCCATCAGAACCTTTAAAATAAAAATAACTTCATCAACTTCCAGTACCAGTTTTAGAGGAAACTCCATCCAGGAGAACTTCAGGGCCAACAAAGAACATTCCTAACTTGTTGAAATCCCTCCTCTTTGATCTAATTGTTATTGCTGCTGATAAACCTGGGGTAATACTAAAGACAGCCATCTGCACTGCACAGAGAAAATCTTGTTCTGAATAAATACCAATTTATTCATAAACCCTCTATTTTAGAAGAATCCCTTAGGCCTTTTTAGCTAGTTTTCTGTCCTGTACTAACACTACATGAAGCAAAATCTTACTATATTTACCCTTCCTTTTATTATTATGCCAGCAGGAAAAAAAATGCATGTCACACTTTCTAAGAAAAGTCGCGAGGGAGGGTGAGAGGCAGCTTCGCCTGTGTGGGCTCATTCCCATACAGTGATGGAAGTCTGTGAGAATTGAAAATAGATTGACTTAAAAGCAGTACTGAGTTTAAGATTTGAGAAACTGGCTTTCAAATTTGTGTTTTAAATTCTAGAAATGAACTTCGTGCGATTTAAATTCCAAAAGTTAATTTAATTTTGTTTTCAGGAAATTTTCTATTGTGCTAACAGCTTTTATTTTCCTTAAACTGTCATTCATTTCAAATGAAATTTACAAACTTTCCAAACTGTACTAATTGCAGTTTAGAGCTACCCAAAATGAAAGTCACAGGAGAATAATGAGAACATTCATTCAACAGATTTTTTTGATGTTCTTATTTCTTCCGTGAACCAGACTCCTGTGCTGGGTGCTCAGAGGCCAGAGACAAACAGTGCGGGGTCCCAGCTCTCAGGCTGACAGAACGGCAGAGGAGATAGACAAAGCTAATGCAAAGGGACCTTTGTGAGATGTGTGCTTGGAGCCACTGAGGAGGGCACCTGACTGAGGGAATGCGTCAGAGACCGTGACATTGGAGCAGGAAGCTCAAGAGTTAGTCAGGGCCTGGGGAGTCCACAAGAAATGAGAACAAGACAGAGGGAAGGTTGAGGAGGCTTTGAAGATCATAGAAAATTTGAGACACTGAAAATAGGCCAGAAGGGTGGGAACATGGAGGCTGGGAAGTGGGGGAAATCGTTGAGATATGTAGTTCATGGAAAGAGTAGGGCTGCATGACAGAGCCCATGGATGGCAAGCCGAGGAGTATGCCTTTTATCTTAAGGGGACCAGGAGAGTTAGTAAAAAGTTTTAATCAGGATATGACCATCTTTGCATCTATAGCCAGGATGGTAGTTTCAGGGTGAATAGAGAAAGGGAAAAGAAAGACTGAGAAACTGCAGCTCAGTTGCAGCTAGTCTTCTTGGGGAGAAGAATCTACCACCTGAACCGGCAGAGTGCCCTTTTACTAAGTAAAGGATAACTACATAGTTAGTGGAACTCTACCATACATGTTGTGTCTGCATTAAGAAATAGAGGAACGGGGGCAGCACCTGTGGCTCATCGAGTAGGGTGCCGGCCCCATATCCCAAAGGTGGCGGGTTCAAACCCGGCCTTGCCGAACTGCAAAACAGAAAAATATTCGGGCGTTGTGGCGGGCGCCTGTAGTCCCAGCTACTCAGGAGGCTGAGACAAGAGAATCGCCTAAGCCCAGGAGCTGGAGGTTGCTGTGAGCTGTGTGATGCCACGGCACTCTACCAAGGGTGATAAAGTGAGACTCTGTCTCTACAAAAAAAAGAAAAGAAAAGAAAGAAAAGAAATAGAGGAACGACATCAGGAAAAGAAGAGGAAATTTCTGGAAAGCACAGATTCATTTACCAATGAAGTTAAAGGGTTGTGCAGTCTGAGGGTAGAAGTGGATATGGAGAAGATTGCAGCTGAGATTGTAGGGACAGTGGATTGGGCTCACAAGAGGCAGGAGGAGAGGAAAAAGGGGGCAGCAGGAACAGCCAAGCACAGTCAGAGCAGCATCGTTCCTGAGCAAGCAGAAACAAAGCTGAAAGAAAGACGATGATGAGGACATTCCGGTGGAGACAGAGAAGGCACACTCTAAAGAAATGACAGAGCCAACAGAAAATGGGTTTTGGTTTCCAAAAAAAAAAAAAAAAAAGGCACCAAAGCAGTTTAATCATAAAAATTGTCAATAAATAAAACTAGGATCCTAACTCTAGTACCTGAAATATTAATGAAATATGAGCTAAGACTTTAGCTTCTCCACTTACTCTAAGACTATTGCATGCCTACGGGACTCGGCTTGGAAAAGAACCATCTCTCATTTCATATGCTCGTGGTAGGCAAGTCTAATGAGAGGTGATGTGTAAGCATTTCAAATCAAATTCCCTCAGTTTAGGATGTTAAGTAACTTGTTATTTTAAGCAATTTAAACAGATATTTGCATATACAAGCAAGCATAGTCTTTGAACCAGCCCATTATATTATATAACCTCACTTATCCCTGCAGGTAATAAACTACTATGAATGCAGAATCAGATATATCCAGGGTTCTCAGTGTGCATGCATGTGTCTAGACCAATAAGAAACAGACACACTTGTTAGGGAACAATGACTGGCTTCCACTTCACTTACCTCTTATGAATTATTTCTGCTCTCAATTTCAGACGGAGAAAAATGCATCATATTTCCTAACGCATGCTATCAGATAAGTACGCGGAGAGCTAATATTGATAACAATTGTAGAGAAATGTGTTGGAGTGAGCCGTGTGGTTCTGCTGTAATAATCCAGAAATGGAGCATTCTATCCACTCCCTTTTCCTTTAACCCCATATCCTTACTTGAGGCATCTCATTCATTCATTTATTTATTCACTCATTCAACTAACATCTTAGGGCTTCTACTATATCCATATTTAAAATATTAGGGGGTAGGCCTTCATGTCAAATAAGGTACAATCCTGCCCTCCACCCAGAAAAGGACGATGTTGTGTTCTAAGAGGCTGCACAGCCTCTGAAGCTGGACTAGAATCCCAGGTTCAAGTTCAGCCATGCACAAGTGTCTGACCTTGACAAGTTCTTTGTCTACTATGAGCCTTGCTTCTCATCAAAATGGAAATCCTAATAGCACCTGCTTAATATGATTATTGTTAGAATTAAATAAATTGAGATTTGGGCTCGGCGCCTGTGGCTCAGCGGGCTAAGGCGCCAGCCACGTACACCTGAGCTGGCAGGTTCGAATCCAGCCCGGGCCCGCCAAAACAACAATGATGGCTGCAACCAAAAAATGGCTGGGCATTGTGGCAGGCGCCTGTAGTCCCAGCGACTTGGGAGGCGGAGGCAGGAGACTCGCTTGAGCCCAGGAATTGGAGGTTGCTATGAGCTGTGATGCCACAGTGCTCTATCCAGGGTGAAAGCTTGAGGCTCTGTCTCAAAATAAATAAATAAATAAATAAATAAATTGAGATTTGTATATGGCTAAATATAAGGCTCAAAGATTTTTTGTTAATGTTTTTATTTATTTACTTATTTTATTATTATGATTAGTTAGTTAGTTATTTTAACACAAGTTCTCACTCTGTGGCCAGGCTAGAGTGCAGAGGCATCATCACAGCTCACTGCAATCTCAAATTTTTGGGTTCAAGTCATCTTTCTGCCTCAGCCTCCCAAGTAGCTGGAACTACAGGCACCCACAACAATGCCCAGCTAGTTTTTCTATTTTTTGTAGGGATGGGATCTCACTCTTGCTCAGATTGGACTTGAACTCCTGACCTCAAGCAGAGTGGCCTCCCAGAGTGCTAGCATTACAGGCATGAGCCACCACACCTGGCCTATCATTATTATTATTATAAATGCCTGGTAGTTAGGCCTGGAGTTTCTTGTCAGAACTGATTCTGAAGGAATTTTTCATTGTTTGCTTACTATGTGTAGGGTAACACCCTTGCTGCTACAGGGAGCCCCAAAGGTGGGCATTATATTCTAACAGGTACATAAGACCTGTACACTGATAAACATACACAGAGTGGATGTGCTCAAGCCTACAGGCCAGCGGATGATCTTGCAGTCTTTATAGATCAGGGCTCTGAGCATGGTTTAGCTAGATTCTCTGCTTCACAGTCTTTCACAGGCTGAAGTCAAGTTATTGACCAGGGTTGTATTCTCATTTGAAGGCTCAGCTGGAAAAGGATTTGCTTCCAAACTCATGTTGGCAGAATTTTGTGTCCTGAGCATTGTTGGACTGAAGCCCTCAGTTCCTTCCTGGCTGTTGGCTAGAGGCCTCTCACAGTGGGCCTCTCCAACATGGAAGCTTGTGTCATCAAAGCATGATAATCCAGTATTGCAATAAAGAGTCTCCTAGCAAGAGGAAGTCACGATCTTTTGTAACATAATCACAAAAGGTAATGATCTGCTCAGGGCAGTGAAGGAAGCAAAACTCTTCCTAGCAATTGTCTCTGATGCTCTGAGCTGCCATGCACTGTGCCTCCACCAACACACGTGTGGGGACTCCACCTCTTTATGTTTCCCCAGTGGTTTCTTCGGAGTCAGATTCTGGCAGGGAACCAGAAGCCCAGCTTAGTCTACCATCTTGTCAGCAACTAGAAGTTTTATGTGAATTACTCCTGTTAATCTCAGCCCCTTTCACAGTTGTGGTATTCCGTCTAGATCTCCTGAAGTCCCCCCTAATAGGTTCAGTGTACCCATCCTTTGGGCTTTGCTCACAAAAGTTCATATGTGCAACTTTCTTCAGAGAACTCTTCTTAGTACCCTGGAACTTCTTCACTCAGATGCTTCCAGAACCAAAAGAGCCTTGGAACTAACAAACTGCCTTGGTGGCCTACAGCCAGTGACCAACTGGTACAGAAGTACAGAATTACAATAGAACCTCCATAGTTGACCACCTCCTTAAAGTGACTTAATTTTCATATATTGGACATGTATCACAGGCATGTACTAGGACAGTACTATATGATAAAATATCAAGAAAGCAGAATGCCTAATGTACCTCGCATTCATTGTGGCATTCTCTACCTTTGCTTTATTGCAGTTATTAAGAATTTCACCCTTGGTAAATTGGGATGGGATGCAGATGGAAGAGGATGCACTGGCATGTGCTATATCTCTAGCATTGAGAACCTTGGAGGACATGGCAACAATAATGACAGTGGAAGTGAACTTGAGCAGGTCCAGAGCCTAGGCCCCCACATCATACATCAAGCAATGCAGCTCTATCTACTTGCATCTGAGGCTTCACAGGAGGTCTTTTATGCTCAGCTGAGTAAATCTCCCAAGTTTGGTTCACAAATGGGTTGGCTTGGTACATAGGTGCAAAGGTGCAAACTGACAAATGGGCTACTGCTACACTCTAATCCCGCTCAGAGGTGGCTCTTAGAAGACCATTTAGTTTAAAGCAAAGCTCTGGGCATTGCACCTGGTCACTCACTGTAAATGACCCTACTGATTGGTCATGGGTCTGGTCCATTATTAGAAGATGGGGACAAGGAGTTTTGGAGGGAAATCTATGGGAGTGAAGGTATTTGCATTACACATTGATGCCTACAAGAGAGCATTCATTGAAGAAAAGGCATTAGCAACCTGGTGGACAGAATGACTCATTCAGTAGGTGTCAGTTAACCTTTGTCCTTAGCTATCCTAGTCCCTGCACAATAGGCTCATGAATGTAGTGCTACAGGGATGGAAGTGGAGATTATGCGTGAGTCCAAAAGCGTGGACTCCTTCTCAACAAAGCCTGTCTAGTTACTGCCATTGCTGAATGTGTGACCTGCCAATAATGCCGACTGACTCTGAGTCCCCAATATACTACCATTCCTTGAGGAGACCAGCCAGCAACTTGGTGGCAAGGTAACTATATAGGACCTCTTTCATCCTGGAAAGGGCAACAGTTTGTTCTGCCTTGGTTTGATACAGATTTCTGAATATAGATTTGCCTTTCCTGCCTGCAGTGCTTTGGCAAGATCTACTATTCTAGGACACAGAATGTCTGATTTTCTGACATAGGATCCACAAAACATTTCTTTTTTCTTTTTCTCTCTTTTTCTTTTTTTACTTTTTGGCAAAGGAAGCATAGTGGTGAGCACATAACTGTGATATCTGCTGGTCCCACAACACACTACAGTGTGTGGAAGCATCTAGTCTGTTATGTCATAACCAGGAACTAATGAAGAAGTGACACCTTGTTAGATTGGGGCATTATCTTTTAGGATATGGCATATATACCTTAAACCAATAAATACCGTTATGCTATATTTCATCGCCAGCGAGTTGAATACATGAGTCTAGGGGTGGAAATAAGACGAGCCTGATGTATCATCAACTCTGAGACCTGGGGGAATGTATGCTTCCTGTCCTCACAAACATAGGACATTACATGTAGAGTTTCTAGTTCCCAGAGGGAGAACGCTTTGCACTAGGGCACACAAGAAGTCACACTAAACTTAAAGCAACAGCTGTGGTCCAATCATGTTGGACTCCACAAAAGCAAAAAAAAAAAAGAAAAAAGAAAAAAAAAGAAAGAAAGAAAGAAAAAGCAATTGCCATACTGGCAGAGGTAACCAATTCTTGTCATCAAAAGGAAGTAGTGGATCTGCTCCATAAGGGGCAAGGAGGAATATGTTTGCACTAAGTGGATCCATTGGAGTGTCTCTTGCTGCTCCATGCCAGATTTTACTGAAAATGGTCAATTGCAGCAATCACAAGATGATGAAGACATGGTAGTAAGGACTTCAGATCCCTCAAGGATAAATATGTGGTTCATTTCATCAGGCGAACCACTTAGGCTGCCAGAGGGTTAGTTAGAATGGATGGTAGAGAAGAGAGATAATGAACATTAGTTATTGCTGGAGCCAGGCGTGGTAGCTCACTCCTGTAATCCCAGCATTCTGGGAGGCCAAGACAAGAGAATAGCTTGAGGCCAGTAGTTTGAGACTAGCCTGGGCAACACAAGGACATCTCATCTCTACAAAAAATTTTAAAAATTAGACTGTTGTGGTGTACACACTGGGATACCGAGGTGGGAGGATTGAGTGAGGTCAGGAGTCCAAGGTGAAAGTAAGCTGTGATTGCACCACTGCACTCCAGCCTGGGTGAGACTGAGTCAGACTCTGTCTCTTAAGATAAAATTAATCATTGCTGTGGTTGGTCTCACCAGATCTGTGAACAATTAGAATCTTGGAAAATCTGTAACAGGATGAAGTGGATTTACTCCGAGAAGCATGTGGTTCTACATAAGGGGTGGACAGTTCTGGGTACTGTTGGTGCTCTTCTCAGACCCCTTCGGATCCCCTTTTCCAGTTCACTGCCCCAACCCCCAGCTTCTAGGTGGTTCACAACTATAGGTTCATGCCCCCAGTGTCCTTCAGAGAACTCTTCCCCCTTAATCTATAGGAGCAGCTTCACCTATACCCACCCAGAGCCAGGCGTGTCGGGTATCTGTCCTCTTACCTTTTCCAGGAAGGACCGTTGCCAGTGACTGACTAGTGCAGGTTTAAAAAAAAGGGGGGCGGGGAGGGAATGGAGCCTGTGGCTCAAGGAGAAGGGCGCCGGCCCCTATACTGGAGGTGGCGGGTTCAAAACCGGCCCCAGACAAAAAAAAAAACAACAGCTCCCTTGCCTCAAGGTGGGTTAAATTCACTGTGTAATTTATGCTCCAGAGCTACTTGGGCTCAAGGTGGGGCTGGTACTTCACCTTAAATTACTCCCTTGGCTTCCCTACTCTGCTCCCTTCTCTTCCTTACTAGTTTCTTCCAGAAGCACTTCCTTAATAAATTGCTTACTGCACAAGTCCTCAATTGTCAACCCAAGACAGTTCCCTCATAGAAAATAAACTGTTGGTGAACAAATCCCGTATACCAGAATTTTTTGGAAATCTTTCACAGTGTCTAGTCCAGCATGCGATAGTTGCCATTGAGTCGATATCAGTAGTTTGGATTTTCTTTATCTAGTGAGATTTGATGATCCTAAGTAGTGATTCTGGCAGTACATTAAAGAGTGGGACATCAGTAAACTACCAGTGATTCATGAACGTAAAACGTACAGCACAGATTTTTTTGGACAACCCTGACTTCAAGTTTTCAATCCCCTTGTCAGACCATGTTTCAGACAGTGTTCCAGTTGGTGCGGGTGTGTACAGACAGTGAGAGGGATAGTGTGCCGACCGAAGTCAGCTGAGACCCGGCAACTTGAGCTTTGTAAGTCAGGGGCCTCTAAGTTTAAGCAAGTCCTGGCCCCACCCCAACCAGCTGTTATGACCTTGGCCACGTTTTATTCCTGTTCAAATGAAGTTCCTAGCTCGTGCCTCACAGGACTGGAAGTGAGATGAGCGTACAAAGTGCTCAGCATTGCTCCTGGATACAGGGAAGTTCAAGACGAGTCTCCTTTCCGAGAGGGGAACAGCCCTCGGGGGAGTTGGGGGACGAGAGGTCGAGAGAGACGATGTTGAAATGTTTTCGTTCATTTAAATTTGCTGGGCGCTGTTTTCCTTCCAGCGCATGGGACACAATAATTTACCTGCCAAAGGGAAAGAGGACGTCACCTGGTCCTCAAAGGGACAGCCTAGGGGAGAAGGAGCCCCGAGACTGGGCTTCCGACCGCCCCTCCCGACCCTCCCCCACCGCCGTCGGCGCAGGGCAGAAGTAGGTGAAGGGTGGAAGCCCCAGACCGCGCCGCGGAGGCGGACGCTCGCCGCCCGTTTCCTAGCAACGCCTGCCCCGCCCCGCCCGGCTGGCGCGCCGGCGCCCAGACGCGGGACGGGGGAGGGGAGTGGGCCGCCGTTACCATGGCAGCGGGGCCGCCGCGCCCGTCACCGGTGGCGCCGGAGGGAAGCGCCGGCCCGGGCCCCCGCGTGGGCGGCTGGGTGGCGTTCGCGCCTGGCTCCCGCTCCCGCCGGGACCGAACCTCGTTCCGGCGAAGGAACTAAGTTACCCCCAAACGTGGTACGGCCGCAAGGCCCAGACTCAGTTCCTGGCGGGCTGGGCCGGCTAACGTTAGGCTTGCAGACTTCCCACTTCCTCGTGGGGACCGAGCTGGCTGGTGGTCGGGCCCGGTGCAGGCTGACGGAATTGATTCGGTTTTAGAAACTCCGCGGACTTTCCCGCACCCAGGCACGCAGGAGTGTAGCACGTGCACACGCACAGGTGTGCGGCCTGCTGGCCGGGCCCTTCCCTGAAATGTGCTCTCACCTGAAGGATCTGTAATCGTGGGACAAAAATATGCAGAAAACTGAGCGGCTTCCAAAATCTTCCTTTAAAACAACAGTGGAAATCAGTATCAGATTTTTCGAGGGCCATTTTAAGCTGCAAACGTCCATGCCTGGGAGGGTATTTTGGATTTTGGACTAGAATTTGCATTCTTCTAAATCCCTTGAATTTGCAACGAGTTGCAATTGGAGAAACCAGTTGTGGGGAATTAAATTTAAGCGTATAACCCTCTAGCTAAGGGCAATAATGGTCGCTGTGCCAAAGGACCCACTCCCAAAGACAAAGCCGCAGGATTCCGGTTCCCTGGCTTGAGAGTATTTTTAACAGAGGCGGAGTCGGTCACGTGTTTGTGAGTTTAATCAAATTGACAAGGGCTCTGAGAGAGAAGAGCTTGCTATGTAATTCGAAGACAACATTAGGTACATAGAGATGCATTTTCTTTGGACTTATTTGAATCAGAGCTTTTCAAATGGCATCTTCTGCATATATTTTTCTCGATCTGATGCAACTGGAAAATTTAAATCAAAATCCTATTTCTTATATTCATTTTATGGCAAATGTGCTGGTAAATGTGTCTGGGCTGAGATTATGCATTTTCGTGATCAACAAGGAAATGCGCAGCAATCACTGTGAATTGAGCACCTTGCTGATTGAGCATAATCTTAGAGTGAGAATACTCCATAGTATATTTCAAAAGCATATTCACAGCTAACCTTTTTCCGCTCCAAAGGATCATTCGCTTGGAACTACTTATAATTCACTTTGCCAGAGTTTTAATTTATTCCCCAGCCATTTCCACACACTTTTTAGTTTGAAAACGTGAGTGTGGTTGGGCATATGACCATATAAAAGTAATACTTGTCTATATACGTATATATATTTGTATATATATGTACATATATTTTCTGTATACATACATACATACCGTCTTACTCCCAGATAAATTTTTGCCCAGTATTGAAACAGAACCTTTAATTTGTGTAGTTGAAAATAGAAGATAAAATTCTGAAAGCTACATGAAGAGTCTGCAAACAATAGTCTCATGTTTAGCAGGTATTGAAGAATAGAAAAGAATATGAAACTGTGTATAGCTAATGACTTTTTTGCGCAAAGGACAAGTCACTAAATTGCTTTAAATTCGATAGTTTAAATGTTACAATGACAAAAACAACATGATAACATTTTATTATGTTAAATAAATAACAATAAAATATTAACATTTGAAACATTAATTTTTATTTGGTGATTTTCACAGTCTCTCCTGTGAAATTCGTTATCCTGAAGTTCTTCCCACGAAGTTTATTTTAAGTTTGCACCCAGAACAACGTAACTGCAGGGTATTGGTAAAGGCCCACAAGTATCTGGCAAATAGAACTGCCAAGATCAGCTGTTTAACTGGTTGATCTCTCTGGTTAGAGATTTAGTTATGCACTTGAGTTAGCCCAACCTTCATTCATTATACTTCCTTTGACTGCTTTGAAGAGTTAAATAGAACCAGAGCAGCCCATGGGATTTATGCATGCCCTACTTTATATTCTTTATATTGGAATGTTGAGAACCTCACTAGCTTTTCCACATAATTTCCTGAGAGGAGATGATCTCCATACAGCCATTCCAGTTATTTTCCAGGATTACAAGGTTTTTGCCTTATCATTTATGGTTATTGTTACCTTGGGAACCTAATATTTATCAAACAGGAGATCCATTTTGCATGCTCACCTTTTCCTCTTTTTCAAATAATCAGTGACCTTAAGCTTTAAGCATCTTATCGTTATTACAGACTACCAGCCTCTTATCTAATCCTGCATTAAACTCGATTTACTGCTTTATCTATACTACTTTAATCTTTTAGAAGCTTATCATAATATGGACTCTTTAATGAAATATTCCTTTCTCTATCTTTCCAGATTTCTCTCCTTTTACTCATTTACCTATATGCCTTTTTTCTTCTTTAAACGTTCATGTTTCCCAGTTTTATTTTGTACTTACGATGAAATAAACCAAAATGCTTATCTTGTTACCACAGAAATGGCTTCCTTACTGAAAAATACGGAATCTTCTTGTTTAACTCCTAATGTCCTATATTGACCTCTTCTGACCTCAGGAAAATATAAATGTCTCTGTTGGTAGAAGACTCCCCCATCCTGAAATCCTAAAATATTTTTTTCCAATCAGTATGCAAATCTACCTAAAATTATTAAATCATTCCTTGGCATTTGAAGAGGCAGTATTATGTGCTAATTAAGAGACTAGACTCTGGACACAGCCTTGGATTCAAGTCCTGCTTCTAACCATTACTAGTTGTGTGACTTGAATAACAGTTTTTAATGTCTCGAGGCCTCAGTTTTCTCATCTGTAAAATGAGGATAACAGCACTTAGCTCATTAGGTTTGGATGTTTTTAAGGATTATATTATATAGTTCTTGGAAATTTCTTGGTGTGCACTCAGCACTCAATAAATGTCTGCCGTGGCTGTCATCAGCATTATTATTATCCATATTAAAACATGACTTCCATGGTCACCAGTTAACTCAACCTGAATTAGTTAATCAGATTAGACTAGCCACTGAGAACTAGGATTCTGACAGGACATAAAACAGATATTCTGATCAAGAAAAAGGGGAAAGTCCAGAGCATGGGCCCGCAGCTAGACGGGAGTGCACGTGGGTATCTTGGGAAGCTAAAGCACAGTCACTGGCACCTGAGATGATAAAGTGGAATGAAAAAGAAGCAGCACTGACAAAGAATCAGTACTGACAGTAGAATAATGTTCACAAAATTAGTTTTGACATAGTCAGATAAAGCTACGAGAGATAAGATTTTTAAATACTTGTAAGATTGTGAGATCTATTATATAGGAAAATATATGAAAAAATGGAGGAATCTGATGAATTCAAAAGGCTGAGGCCTAGAAGGGAAGATATTTTTTCTCAATTGAGGTTCCCTGGCGGAGATCAGAACTTCTCCAGGTAATTTAAGCAGAAGGAAATTTGTTCCAGGGTGATAAATGGCTTCCAGACTTGTTTTTAAGGTTGGGGAAACACTCTAGGGTTTCAAACCACCACCCAGAGTAGGGTCACTGCGGGAAATGCTACCGTTTTGGCAAATGGAAAACTACCTATCAATTTGTGAAGCTGCCTCTACAGCCGCTGGCTTGGGAGCCACACTACCACAGCCGTGATCAGAAATCTGCCCACATTTAGAAAACCACTGACATTAAGAAGGCACCGTGATGGGCAAGTCTCCAGTCTAGCTGTCAGTGTGGGAGCTATGGCACCCTCATGAAATCCACAGCAGGAAAACGGATGCCTCCTGCCCTGCTTTGACACCTGCAAGACTGGTGACTCCACACTGAAATCTTTGTTAACTCCATTGAAGAAGTGCCCAATGACTCCTTGACCATGCTTGCAAATAGAAACCGTAGAAGCAGCAAAAGTGAAGCTGTAACCAGCCAGTGTATCACAAGAACCTAAATTATATGCAGAACTTCTTTTCAAGAAAGTGTGAAAAATTGTGGTGTTCCCCCTCTGCAGTGGAGGAGGTCATGCTAAAAGGAGGTTGGAGCACAACCACCCCTGAGCACAAATCCACCTTGTCCTTACTAACACTTCAGTGCGTTTACCCTCTCCCCAAATGGTGACCCACACTTCTCCATATCCATTTCTGGGTAATGTTTATTTTTCCCTTTAGCCCTGCTTGATGTCTCACAACCTGCGGGCTGAAAGATCATGTCAATCATGACCAAAAAGCACTTTATGAAATGTTAAGTGCAATGGGGAAGGAATGAAAAGTTTAGTCGATTATATATCTCAAACAAGAAGCAGTACCGTTAATCAAAGTATGCGCCTAAACCATCAGCACGGTTTTGCCATCTTTATGGTAGCTTGTTTATGCCAGCAGCAAGGAAGTCTGGAGAGCAAGTGGCAATGAAATTACAAAAGACATTTTCCACAGCTTGTTGAGAATTGAATATTTTTTCCTTCTAAGAACTGGTCCAAAGCCTGGAGGAAGTGGTAGTCAGTTGGCACAAGGTCTGGTGAATATAGTGGATGAGTTTCCAAGTCCAGCCTTTGTTTTGAGCAGTGGTGTTTGTGTGACAGCGTTGTCTTGCAAGAGTATTGGCCTGTTTCCATTGCCCAGTCTGGCAAGCAACCTCATCATTTCATCCAGTTAGTTGCAGGAGACATCTACTATAATTCATTGACCAGGTTTAATTTAGCTTTAGTGGATAGTATCGCCCTGGACCGCCAAACAGATATTATTAGCCTTTTTTTGATGAATATTTGGTTTTTGACTGTGTTTTGGCAGTTTTCATGTTGATCCAACCAGTGTGCTGAACACTGTGATTGTCGAAAAGAATCCATTTTCATCACATGTAGCAGTCCAGAGACGGTTTGCCTTGATGCCGTGACAGCAAAGCAAGGCAAGCTCCAGATCATTTCTCTTCTGATGCTCATTTAATTCATGCAGAACTCATCTGTCCAGCTTCTTTACCTTGCCAATTTGTTTCAAATGGCCCAATATTGTTGAATAGTAACATCAGATCTTGTTGCTAATTTGTGTGTAGGTAGAGATGGATTTGCTTCCACTTTGGTCTCTGGTCACCTACATGATTTATTTTCAAGTTTAAAATCACCAGAACAAAACCTCTCAAACCAGCCATGTGCTGTGCGTTCATTAGCCAAATCCTTCCCAAACCCTTGAAGATAGCTTCAAGCTGTCTTCACTGCATTGGTTCCAGGATAGAACTCATATTCAAAAATAACACAATTTTTTGACTCGTCCGTGGTTTCACAAAAATTGTTCTAAAAAAAATTTGAAAGGGAATCACAAGCCTAAGTTTGCATTTGAAAGAATGAGGATGTACAGGTGATAAAAACGAAGCATCAAAGTGAAATCAACTGTCAAACTTAGTGCTTAAGGAAATTGGACATTTCATACTTAATAGCCTAATAAACAATACATGGAGAGCAAGAAAAAAATAGGAGTAGCCACTGCAGTCATCATTTTTGCTATCGATTGCAAGTCAAAGTTGTCCTTCTTCTTCTATTTATTCCCTGTAGTCTTTGTTCCCAGCCCGTTGCTCAGAAGGCCAAGAGTTCTTTCTTTGCCTGGTTACATGGCTGACATCCTCATGTCTGAGCTGTCTTGAGTTTTAGGATTGCTAAAGCCTTCTTTAATGTTGGTCACTAGATGTGGTACCAGAAGGCCCCCCAGAGAATCTACTGGCTCCCACAGGAAAGCACCTTTAATTGTTCCTGATAGGAGGAGCCAGTGATCAGCAGGGAAACCTCAATTTTCAGCCTAGTGGAAGCCCTTGTTCCCTGATGGTTGCCTTGGGTTCATAAACTTAATATACCAAAACCCAAAGTTTAAGACGATTTCAATTTAAGCGTAGAAACATTGAAAGAAGATCAAACCTGTGATATTTATCTTGCATGTCAAGAAGAATCTGTATTGTTAATTTTGGTTTAAGAGAATTTAATATCTTGGTTAAACAGATCAGTCATTATTGTAAATAAAAATTATAATTGATTTTGGTTTGTGATTTCTAAACTGAAGTCTTTCCACATGTATACAAAGTACTGGAACACCTGAGAGAGCTCAAGACTCAATGTAGTTGTAAAATTATAGTTATAAATTCTATATACATATAGTTACAAGGTTCAATGTGGTTTATTTGATTTACAAGAATAATACATGAAAGTGGGAAGGTATTTTTGTTGTTAAGATAGACACCTGAGTTGTGTTAAAAGGAAATATAATACATCCAATATGTAAATTTAGTTGAAAATGGTTAAAGGAGCTTTAACTGAATTTAGAAAAGCTTCCTTGTAAGTGATTGTCAAACTTTACTAGCTTTACACACAAAATATAAAAGCTATAAGTTGAATCTAAGATAGGGCTCGACAAACTTTTTTTAATGAAGATCCAGGTAGTAAATATCTTGGGCTTTGTGGGCTCTATGGTCTATGTTGTAACCACTTAGGTCAGCCACTGTACCACAAAACAATATGTAAATAACAGATGTGGCTGTTTCTAATAAAACTTTACTTACATAAACAGGCAGCCAGTCAGACTTGGCCCACAGGCAGTTAGCCAACCTCTGATCAAAAAGATGGGAGATTTTTTTAATGTGTAAGTTTTTAGTTTATAACTTTAGTAAGTCAAATATTAAATATAGTAACCACTGAATAACCTTTGCTGTACACAACAGCCACCCTCAGGGGTATCTAAAACTTGACATTTAAATGAGCTTTATGGCCTTGGAGCCAATGTTATATAGCAGAAAGTGGATGAGTTTTGGAATCTGAGACCTAGATTCCAGTCCTGGCTCTCCTACTCAAGTAACTACACTATTTGGGGAAAACAATTTAGTCTTTGATTTTTGTGAAGAGAAGAATATAATGAAAATACACTCATAGATTTGTTGTGCTATTCAAATGAGACATAAAAATGTATATTGAAACTAGAAAATGTCTTTCTAAAATAGAATACTATTATTGTAACTGAAGTATAAATGCATTTGCACAATTTGTTGGTCCCCAAAATATAACAAGAATTTTGAATAATTTCATACCATACTTATGGCTTGAATAATTTAAATCTTGGTTGTAACTAATCTATGATGTTCTGGTAATCAGAATTTGAATTAGTATACTACTCAGAAACGTATTTCTTTAACATTGAAAATATTAACATAGGCATTTTTATGATTTCAACACTTTCATCATGGATTCTTAATAAGGCTAACTGCTTTCCCAGGTTTTCCTGGGAAAAATTTAATTCATGTTTTAAAAATTTTTTAAATTTAATTCATGTTTTTGTGCCAGAGCTTGCTGAGTAGCTTTAGAGTTAGGAAGAGACTGAGAATTCATTCAATTCAATCCTTTGTGTTTACAAATAAAAATTTTGAGGATTCAATAGTTTAAGTGACTTGTCCAAAGAGCATGCTATTTGGAAAACATTTACAATTTAATTATGTTGTTAATTAAAGCACAAAAGCAATAATGATGGATTCTTTCTATCTGTAGAACTTGTGACATGTTATGTTCTGAATCTTTTACAAATAATGTACAACTAGAAAGAGTAGATAAATGATTTACAGCAAATAATGCATCCTATACTTTTCTAATAGAGTGAACTATTTGGAATCATATGTGTAGGGAAAAGAATTCATTCCTTTGTGTTCTTTATTTTTCTCATTTGTACTATAATTCCTCTGTAGGTTTCCTAAGATATATTGATAGAAGAAAATAGTAAACACATCAACTTTAACACTCTTTTTCCATGTTTGTCCACAGAGGATTTGCCTGTTTTGTTCATTACTTTATTTTATTTACTCTAATCTGCTCCCCACAAGAAATACCACTGAGGACGATTGTCTCAGGTATATGTTTTCAAGTTGACATTGAAAAGCATTAATAGAAGTTAAATATGGAAATCCCAATATGCTGGGATAAAGTCACAACTGTAAAATATCATTTCTTCTTAGGTCTTTTCAAACCTAGAAGGTAGAGAATGGCTTGTGGAACTCCAACATTTATGTAGTTTCTTTAGTATCAAGAAAGGAACCAATTTTTATACTTTCTTTTATCTTGTTACAGAGTTTAGAAAACTGGGTTTCCCACAGACATACATTTGTCTGAGCAGCATGGACTTACGTTGGGAGTCCTTTCCTTCCTTGCCACCACATTGCCAACCCATCCTCTCTAGATGTATAGAACACATACCTGTATATATATTTTATTATAAATTGGCATTATGCTTATATATTATCATGTAACTTGCTTTTGTCACTTGATATGGATGTTTTCTCCGATGAGTAAGTGTTCTTTTGCAGCCTGATATTTAATGGCTACACAGTATTCCATCAACCACATGAACCATCATTTATTTACCCACTCTATTGTTGGACATTTGCATTTACAATTTTTCACTATTATAAATAATGTCGTGAGGAATAGCCACATACATAAATCTTTGTGCCCAGTTCTGCTCATTTCTGTAAGATGAAATCCTAGACTCGAAATTACTAGGCCAATGAATGTGAATATTTGTAAAACTTTATATAGATAATGATCCAGATAATACCGTTCATTGGACTATATATCCTGGGCACTGTACTCAAGGCTTTACAAATAATCTCATTTAATCCTCACCACAAATTTATGAAGTAAGTGCTGTTAATATCCATAATTTCTAGAGGAAATTGAGACGTGTGCCCAGAAAATGTTTAATAAGTGACAGAAGTTGGAGGAACTAGCATGTAAACCTAGGTCTGATCTGATTTCAAGGTTTTTATTCTTAACTCGCTATATTATATTGCCCCTTCTATAAGATATCTTCCACAAAAGATTTTTACAATTTAAATTTCTCCCAGCCATACATGAGTAGAGAAATAGTTTCCCAATACTATTGAGGATTCTTTGATTATGAACAAAGTTGGACAAACTTTTTTTACATTTGTTGGCTGTTTGTGCTTCCTTTGTGCATTGTCTATTCATGTCTTTTGCATAGAGTACGTGTCTGAAATGTTTCCTTTTGAGCTAGAGAGTCAGATGATCTGAATTCTAATCACAGCTATATCCCAATTAGCTATAGGATATCAGGAAAAAAATCACTGCAGAGTTCTGGGTTTCCATTTCCTCTTGTGGAAAATCAGATGGTTAAATTAAATAATTCCATGGTCCATGTCTACAGTTTTTGAATTTCATCCATCAGGCAATTTACCCATCATCAATCCTTTTCGCTGGGCAATGTAGGAGGAAGTAGGTGGTCACCTAGGCAGTATACTTTCATTTGAGTTATTAAAAGATACTCCAAAACATTTCTCCCAGTTCTTGGGATCCATGTGCCTAAAATCCCACCCTTCACTGCATGGGAGCTTGAAGGCTTTATGTCTTCATCCTGCTAAGTCTGTCCTTGATTCAAAGTTTCTTATCTTTGGCTTGGCCAGCATCCTTTTTTATGTGTGTGATTTGGGCCTACTCAGATTCTTTCTTGGGCATCTCTTTGCCCCTTAGCCCTAAACTGTTGGGATTCCCTGGCCTTGCCCTTGGCCTCTTCCTGTTTGTAGATGGGGTTCCTTGAACTCTATTACTCTTGAACCCTTGAACATGCTGTTCCCTTCCCCTCGAATGCTCTTCCTCACTTTCTTTACTGAACTGAGTTTGATACAGGCCAAAACTTGATACATGGGTTTAGAATCAGCCAGGTAAGGATTCAAGTCCAGGTTCTACCCTATACTAACCATTTGACCTTGGGATACATCCTCTGTGACTTCCATTTCTTTATGTGTATAATGTATAATGGAATAGTGATGTTATCTATCTCTTAGAGTTGTTGAAAGAAGAAAATGAGATAATGTATACAAAACTTGGCACAAAATGCTTAATTTTTTTTAGCTTTCCTGGCATAAATTTATTTATGGCATACATCTACCATAGCATTAACATACTGTATTCTGAACATTCATTGTTTCATTTTTATTAACTAGCACTGTGTCTGGCACACAGCAGCCATTTGTTGAGGGAATAAATAAAGCAAATGGCAGATAACTTTGGAGACCTTTTTTAGGGTGTGGTGGTGATTTTTATTTTTTGTACTTACTATAGTTTGTTTGTTTTACTAACACCCCATCAGGAATTGCTTTCCACTCTGACACAACAGGAAACAAAAATTCATTCTCTGGGCGGCTCCTGTGGCTCAGCGAGTAGGGCGCCGGCCCCATATACCGAAGGTGGCGGGTTCAAGCCTGGCCTCGGCCGAACTGCAAAACAAAAAAATAGCCGGGCGCTGTGGCGGGCGCCTGTAGTCCCAGCTACTCGG
>CAUYON010148794.1:0-16281 GCA_963573935.1 Arctocebus calabarensis
CCAGCTACTAGGGAGGCTGAGGCAAGAGAATCGCTTAAGCCCAAGAGCTGGAGGTTGCTGTGAGCAGTGTGACGCCACGGCACTCTACCCAGGGCGATAAAGTGAGACTCTGTCTCTACAAAAAAAAAATAATAATAAAAAAAATAAAATTTCCTTTATAAATTGCACAGCTTTCTGATGGGGCGCATAAATGTTAATAATTGAAATCTCTTCATTTTGAGTGTTTCCTTTGACAAATTTAAAGTGACCATCCTTACCTTTCCTTACCTTTGTTGTTTTAAAGTTTATTGTACCAGCTGACAAATTTGCAACCTCTTTTTTATCATTTCCATTTGCCTGAATTATAGATTTCATCCCTTCACTCAGTCTATTTTTATCCTTTAAGGTAAGATGAGATTCTTGTATGAAACAAATATTTGTATCCAGTCGGCCAACCTGTGCCTCCTTAGAGAAGAATTTAAGCCCTTCACATTAATTTAGAGTATTGATAAGCATGGAAGTGTTTTGGTTGTCAAGTATTTCAAGTGATCAGTAGATCTTTTTCAATCCTTTCACTATTGTGGATGTTGGGTTTTGTTCAAGGTTTGTAGACCATTAAGCTAATCATTACAAAGGATAGGTCTGAGATATCCGTGAGAGATGGTTTGGTTATGGTAACTTTCTTCAATGTGTGTAAGTCAGTAAAGTATTTGATTTCTCCATCACAAACGAAACTCAGTTTAGCTGGATACAGGATCCTGGGCTGAAAATTGTTTTGGTTTATGTGATTTAATGTCGATGACCATCCTTTTCCAGCTTGAAAAGTTTCAGCTGAGAGTTCTGCAGTCATCCTAATATTGTTCCACTTGTCTTTTATACTTTCTTCCATCTGACTGCTTGTAGAATTTTCTCCTTCACATTGACTTTGGAAAAGTTAATTGCCATGTGTCTAGGAGATGCTTTATTAGGACTGAGTCATGCTGTGGTTCTGAAACTGTCTGGTAACAGAATTTCTTTATCTCTTGCCATGCTTGGGAAATTCTCCTCCATTATATCTTGTAGTGGAGCATTTGGGTTTAGGACCGTTCTCTTCTTCAGGAATTCATATAAGGTGAATGTTTGCTTTTTTGGAGTGGTCCCACAACTCTCTCCAGGAATGATCTGTTTTTGCTCTCCACTTCTCTGCCTCTTTGAGCATTTAGGAGCATTCTAAGCTTTGTCTTCAACTTCAGAGATCCTTTCTTCTGCCTGCTCCACTCTATTACTGAGGGATACCACTGTATTATGAAGCTCTTCAAATACTTTTATCACTTCTTTAAGGTCTGCAATTTCTTTTTGCATTATGTACAGATCCTTGGAGATTATGTCTTTAAATTCTTCAATTTCGTGAGACAGCTTTTGACTACTCCTTGAACTATTCCTTGAATTTCTAATTTCAACTTCCATTTTATTAATCTTATTTGCCATCCATATGCTGAATTCTATTTCTGATATTTCAAACATTTGTTTATGAATGGCATCTTCTGTTGTATCTCCTTTGTTGCTCCTTGGAGGAGCTGATCTACTCTGATTATTCATGTTGCCAGAGTTTTTCTGTTGTTTCCACCCCATGATTATTTTTCAGTTTGGCTAGTGAAGGTGGTAAGGTGAGATTGGATTGAGGGCTTCAGGAGTTGGAGCTGACCAGTTTTTAACCAAACAGCTGGTACTGGTGACTCTGGTTTTCCCCTACAGCTTTGCAAATTCCCTTTCAGTTCTGCAGTCTGAGACTTTGAAGACCTGGTTGGTGCGATAAGGCTAGGTGGCTCTCTCTTATATTTAGTCAGCCTCTATCCAATCCTAGTGAATTGGTGGCTTTGGGCTGAAATCTCAGCTGGGGAGTGTTACAAGCAACTAAAACACCCTGCCCCGACCAGCAACAACAGGTCCCTCCTACTACAACACAACCAGGGCTCAACCTTGGTGGTTCCCCAGGTGGCCAGACCAGGTCAAGAGCTCCAAATGAATTGTCCCAGGCAGCACAATCACTGTTTGAGTGGGAGAGTTCAAAAGGTCTCTGGCAACAAGACTATAGGGGTCTCCTTGCAGGTCAATTGTGACTTGCTCCAGTGCTCAATGGACTCAGAAAGGCCACCCAGCAAAGAATTAGTCCAAGGGGGTTGGGATTCCTTCCCATCTTGAATTTCAGCCACACCCAGTCATTGGTAACCCCACAGGGCTGTGACCCAGTTCCCTCCAATGTGCAAGTGCACAAGGGATTTGCATCTTTCTGAGTCAAAGGGGAGTCAATGACTCCATGACCAGGCTGCTGCACTTTGCCACCTGCAGACAGAAGGAGCATCAAGCTAGTTTCCCTCCATTGCTCATTGGACATTGGGGAGTGTTCCACTTGAGTCTGTTCCCAGCCAGGGGTTACTGTTACAGTGTGTGATTCTCTACCTCATATATGAAATCTCTGCCTTGGCACACTCCTCCTCTGGACCCTTTGAGGTGCAAGGTCCAGAAAAATGGTGAGGTGTCTCTCTCAAATTTGATCCCTGCAGGAGCGTGCTACCATGTTGGAGGTGCTGCTATGGGTTGGGAGTGCCACCACTCCAGGTCTGAGTAAGTGCTGCTGCAGTCAGGCGTGCTGCCGGTCAGATGTGTGGCCATCATGAGTTGGAGGTGTGGGCACTTCAGTCAGGGGTTGCACCGCAGGTCAGAAGTGCAGCTGCCATTGGTCAGAGTTGTGCCCATCATAGGTCGAAGGTTCCAACATGCAGGTTCCTGCACTACACAATATCATGGCATGGGGCCAGTCCTCCTCCCCTTGCAACTCCCTGTTCTTACTAGAGTCACTATTTCAGTGCAGTTGTGCTGCAGCCCATGAGATGCCCAGCCCTAGCAAGAAACCACCAGGCAGTCCGGGTTTGGCAGAGGTTAGGCTTCTGGACCACCAGGAGAGGAAAGAAAGGTGAACTAGGAGTTCAGGAAGTCAGGGAAAAAATATTTGCTCAACACTTATTCTGGGCAAGAGACTGCCCAAGATTGCAGCAGGATCTCTTTGGAAAAGGAGTCTAGGCCTTCAGCCACTATTGCATGTGGGATGAAAAAAGAGGTCTTCTGTTCACTGGTCACTTATACAGAGAACACAACAAGTCACTCTCTTGGAGAAAGGGATGGACTCTCGTCCTCTTTGGGATGGGTTTTGTACATGAAATTTGCTTCCTTGGAGTCCCAGCTTGCCTCAGAGGGGATGATATGAACTTATCAATCTTCTAACACAGCTCTCTACCTTCAGCTTTATTGAGTTCATTCTTGTCATTATCTCTCCCTCTAGACAGGAGCTTCCGTTGAAAGCTGGCTCCAGTTGGTCATCTTACCTCCTGGATTAATTTTGCAGATGATTTTCCCACACCCTACCATGGTATTCTGTAGGGATAGGGGATTGAAGTGAACTCTGGGAAAACATGTGCATGTTTCATACCACTAGGGAGCAAGTGCATGTTTCATACTCCCTAGTGGTATGAAACATGCAGGAATATAGGTTTTATAGGACATTCAGTTGCACAGACGCTGGTCTTTTGTGAGACCAGCTTTTTTTGTTCTTTTGCAGAGAGTATATTCTGTCTTTTTGGAACAAAGCCAGAGGCCTCAACCCAGGCTATCATTGTAGTGGCACTGGCTGGGCAGGTATGGACCTGGAGCCTGTTCAGTGGGAGGACCAACACCCAGAACCCCACTGCCTAGAGAGAGCCACAGGGCAGGAGTGAATATTGCTAAAACCTTGACCTAGATGGCTCCCATGGGAGCCTAGCTTGGAGCAGCCACCCAGTGTCCTATTACATTAATATTCCTGACTCTACCTGATGAAGTCAGACAGCCACCCTCAGGGTTGACGTACGTGGACACATGTGTGGAGGTGGGCATATTATGCCTACCACACCTCCCCATCTGTGGCTGCAGAGAACTGTTTGGATGGCTGAGTCATGCCCTCTCCACTCCATATTCTGGCATAAGCTTCAGGAATTTGGCTCTACCACCACTATGGGTATTCATCTCTCATACAGTTAGCTACCAAGCCCAGTATAACACCAATAAATCAGGAAAACAGACTGGGACTCTTTGGCAACTAGCTGATAACTTCCCACCTCTACCACATGCAGAATAGAAAGTATGGGTATTTTCCACCCTGTTAATCAAAGAGTGGCACCTAGGAAGGAAATACTTTTTTCTTCTTTCTTTTTCTTTTCCTAGTCCTGGAGCACTACCTGGTGTCCATGTAATACATGCATTTTTGCATTTTTAAAGTTTGAAGGGTTTTTTTTCCTTTTTTTTGGTTAACTATCTTATTTTTCTCTTTTCTTCTCTCCTTTTTTTTTTTTGGCTATTTATTCTAGTTTTCTCATCTTTCTGTCATAAATCCCTTAAATAACAATCAAGATACTCTCTCTCTCTCTCTCATCTGTTTTTAATGTTTGGTTTTTTGGAAAGAGCCTTTCCCTGAGGCTTGTATGGCAGTATTGCAGTGTTGGCCTGGTTCATTGTGGCCTTCGACTCCTGGATTTGGAAATCCCTCCTGGTTTGGCCTCATGAGGGTCTGCAACTGCAGTTCCCCACCATAGTAAATGGTTATTTTTTTCTCTATTTGATGGAATAGAGTCTCACTCTGGCTCAGGCTGGTCAAAATCTTATAACCTTGAGTAATACACCTGCCCTAGACCCCAAGAGCACTGATATTGCTGGTATGCTTCACTCTGCATGGGCTTTTACAATTATTATCATTAGTTTTCTTCTTTTGATTTCTCTTTTTCTCTTTCTTTTTGCTCTCCTCCCTTCTCTTTCTACAATTTCTGTATGAAAGGCAATTTTAATCTCAAGGCACAGAAACAAAGAAGCTTAAAGAGAAATAGTAAGTGAGAGAGGCTAAGTAGCAGAAGGAAATAACGAGAAGAAACAACATGGAGAAAGCAACAAAGAAAAATTCTATCAAAATGAAAAACTAGACTAGACCAATACTGCAAGGGATTACATAGCTGCTATCAAAGATGAATAAAAAAAAGAATTTGATAATAGATGTCAAAAGTGATGAAGAGAATTGAAGGGCAAGTGGAAAGCCACCAAAAGGAAATTAAAAAATTGACCCCTAAAACAACTGAAAGACATGATGAAATTAGAAAAGATATATCAGAGTTCAAAGTATTTAAGGAATCATTCAGGGAGTATAAAAATGCAATATAGAGTTTCAAATAGCATTAACTATGAAGAACAAAGAATCTTAGAACTTGAAGGCAAGGCTCTTGATCTAACTCAGTTATTCAATGAGACAGAAAAGAAGAGAGTAAAGACCAGGTATGGCTCACACTTATAATCCTAGCACTCTGATAGGCCAAGTCAGGTGGATTGCCTGAACTCATAGGTTCAAAATGAGCCTGAGACAGAGTGACCACTCATCTCTAGAAATAGTCTGGCATTGTGCTGGGTGCTGGTAATCTCAAGGTAATTGGGAAGCTGAGGCAAGAGGATTGCTTGAGTCCAAGAGTTTGAGGATGCTTTTAGCTATGATGCCATGGCACTTACCACAGATGACAAAGTGATACTTGGTCCTAAAATTAAAAAAAAAAAAAGGTAGTAAAAGAAATGCAATCTGTTAGAGAATTATAGGATTTTATAAAGTATATAAACATACAAATTATAGGATACTCAAAAGAAAAAAATAGTGACCCAAAGGCACAGACCTATTGGAGGATATCATAACTGAAAATGTCTCAAGTATTACCAAAGACTCAAAGACACTCTTTCCAGAGGGATGTCAAATCTCAGTTTATCTCAATTCAAAAAGAGTATCTCCTAGACACATTAAAACGTACTTGGCCAAAATAAAACAGAAAATTTTGAAGGCCACCAGGAATAAGCACAGCTGACCTACAAGGGAAATTCCAGGCGAGTGACAGCAGATTTCTCAGGTGAACCATAACAAGCTGGAATAGGTGGACTCCCTTTCCATATACTCAAGCAAAACTACTTCCAGCCTAGGATTCTGTATCCTTCTAAACTGAGTTTCCTATTCAATGGATATATATTGCTTGTTTTCCTGACAAGCAGTCATTGAAGAAATTTGCCACTACAAGACCACCTCTCCAGGAAGTATTCCAGAGGAATACTACACATGGAACATAATAATAGTCAACAAACAAAGTAAAGACACACAGAAATTAAAGGTCAAAGCCTAACTTCCTCAATGGTGTAATTGATAAAAGTAGGTGGCAGCTTTTACAAAATAAGACCAACATAAATTTACCATAATTATCAAATTCTCAATAAATGTGAATGCTTAAATTCCTCACTGATGTGACATTGATCAGCTGACAGACTCAAAAGCACAAACCAACTCTATGCTGTCCTCAGGTAGCATATCTGACAGGACAAAATAAGACTCAGGGTGGGGATTATAAATCATTATTTCAGACAGACAGAAATCAAAAGAAAGCAGGGGTCACAATTTCCTAATACATTGGGCTTTAAACCAAAAAAGATAAAGAATGACAAAAATGGAGGACACTATATACCGGTCAAGGGAACAACACCAGAAGACATCTCAATTCTAAGTCTTTATGCACCCAAATTAAATGCTTCTATATTTACAAAATGAACTCTAAGAAGTCTGAGCAATATACAATCCTATCACTGCATAATTTCTGGGGACTTCACATCCTATTTACAGAACTGGACAAACCCTCCAAAAAGAAAACAAGCAAAGAAACAATCCACTAAAACATGACCTTAGAACAATTTAGATTAACAAACATATGTGAAACATACCACCCCAATATTACCACATACACAGTCTTCTCATTAGCTCATGCAATATTTCCAAATACTGACCATATCCTCGGATACAAATCAAAACTCGCCTACTTTAAAAAAATAGAAATTATACATTGTATCTTATAGACTACTAAGGAATCAAGGTAGGACTTATTTCCAACAAAAACCTTCATTCCCCAAATCATAAAAACTAAATTATCTTATGTGGAAAGACAACTATTTCAAGGAGATAAAGAAGAAAATCATTAGATTCCTCCAACAAAATGATGATGGAAAACCTCTGGGATATTGCAAGAGCAGACCTAAAAGGGATATTTATTCCATTACATGCACACATTCAGTAATAATAAAAAGCACAAATCAATGATCTAATGCATCATTTTTCGGAACTGGAAAAGAAAGAGCAATAGAATCCCAAACCTAGCAGAAGGAAAGAACCAAAATCAGAGCAGAAGAAAATGAAATTGAGAACAAAAGAAACATTTAGGAGATTAAGAAAACAAAATTTAGTTCTTTGAAAAATAAATAAAATTGACAAACCTGTGGCTAGTCTAACTAGAAACAGAAAAGTATGATCTCTAATAACTTCACTCAGAAATGAAAGAGGGAAAATAACAACAGATGTCACAGAGATACAAGAGATTATCTCTGAGTACAACAAAAAAATCTATGCCCAGAAATTTGACACTGTGGAGGAAATTGATAATGCCCGGAATCATACTACCTTCCGAGAGTTAACCAGCAAAAATTAGAACTCTTGAACAGAACTATATCAAGCACAGAAATTGCAAAATTAAAATAGCTTCCAACAACAATAAAAAATAAAGTTCTGGACCAGATGAACCAGAAGTTTTCACCAGAATTCAAACAAACATTTGAAGAAGAGCTCATACCTTTGTTGCAGAATCCATTCAAAAACATTGAGGAGGTAGGAACTCTCCCAAATCTTTCTTAGGACCAAATATCTTCCTGATACCAAGGCCATAAAAAGACCCATTAAAAAAAGAAAACACAGACCAACTTCACTAACGAATAGAATCCAACAAAATTCAATAAAATCCTAGCAAATAAAATATAGGTACACATTAAAATATGTATATATGCATATGTACATATATATGTATACAGACATATATACATATCCATAAACATACATACATATATATGGTATTATACACATATATACAGATGCATTTATACATATATATGTATGTGTGTATATGTAATGTGTAATGTGTATATATGTGTATATATTGTGTATATGTGTGTGTGTATAGATAGATAAATACTTAGATAGATATACACACACATGATATATATATATATAATATATATATATAATAATCAGGTGGGCTTTATCCCAGGGACAGAAGGTTAGGTCAACATATGCAAACTTATAAATAAAATTTGTCACATGAATAGTACCAAAACCAAAGACCATATGATGTCCTCAATAGATGTAGAAAAAGCATATGACAAAATTTAGCACTCTTTTCTTTTCTACTTAAGAAAGTAGGTATAGATGGAAATTTCTTAAACTGATACAAGCCATCTATGACAAACCTGTGGGGTTAGAAATCCCCACATGTATGTCTCATGAATGTCTCATTTGAGTAAGCCACTAATGGGTTAAATTGCTTTTGTCTTCACAGAAAAAGCAATAGATTTGGGCAACCCTGAGGCAAACACAAAGACTGTTTTCTGGTCATCCAGGAACAGATACTTTGAAGCTTTTGCAGCCATTCTCTCCTAGGTTCTTGCCTGGAGGAATGGTCCAGAGGTTGACAAAATGTCTTTGAATTTTGTCAAAGGCCTAAAGATCTTAGCACTGTGGAGAAATAAAGTCAGAGACCCATTTAAGGTTAACTAGTTGAGTACATGAGGAAATATTTCTCCTATAGCTCTGTCTCTCTTATTTTTATGTAGATTTTTTAAGACCTAAAAGTAAAAGAGTATTGTGCTGTTTTCTGGGACAGGATATCTGCCACTTAAGTTTAAAGTTAAATAATGAATATTATAAATCACAGATTTAAGTGTGCACATGACTGCAAAAGTATATAAGGTAGTCAGAAATAAAGTTAATTTTCTACATGCCATCTGGAGAGTGTGTAGTCTGTTTCTTGCATTCCCTAATAATTATAGGTACGAGTCCTGCACCTGGGGCAAAGCTACTGTCCCTCGCATCTCTGTTCACACAATACAAACCCACAGTTAGCATTGTACTGAATACAGTAAA
Organism: Arctocebus calabarensis; assembly: GCA_963573935.1. NCBI lineage: Eukaryota > Metazoa > Chordata > Mammalia > Primates > Lorisidae > Arctocebus > Arctocebus calabarensis. The sequence goes on from CAUYON010148794.1 coordinate 9,023, forward strand.
ACTGAAAGTATTTTCACTTAGAACTGGAACCAGACAAGAATGCCCACTATTACCACTACTATTTAACATACCTAGGAAAGTCTAGCCAATGAAATCAGGGAACAGAATGGAATCAGGTATATCCAAACAGGGCAGAGGAAGTCAAACTTTTGTTCTTTGCTGGTGATATAATCTTATCTTTAGATAACTTTAGGGACTCAACTTCAAGATTTCTAGAAGTGATCGAGAAACACAGTAATGTCTCAAGATATAAAAGCAATGTCCAAAAATCAGTAGCCTTCTTACACACAAATAACAGTCAAGCTGAGAATCAAATGAAAGGCATAATACTTTTCAAAATAGCTTCAAAGAAAATGGAATACTTGGGAATATACCTAACAAAAGATGTAACAGAGCTCTGCAGAGAGAAGAAGAAAATGCTAAGAAAAGAAATAGCAGAAGTGATTAATAAATGGGAGAATATAACATACTCATGACTGGGAAGAATTAATTTTGTTGAAATATCTATACAACCCAAAGTGATCTACTTATATAATGCAATCCCCATTAAAACAACAATATAATTGTTTGAAGAATGTGAAAATGTAATTCTTCATTTATTATGCAATTAGAAGAAACCCTGAATAGTGAACACAATTCTAAAAAATAAAAACACATGGGAGGTATCATTTTACCAGTCTTCAGGTTATATACTACAAGTCTGTGATGATTAAAACAACATGGCATTGACACAAAAATGGAGACATAGATCTGTTAAACCAAATGGAACTTCTAGATATGAAACCAGCTTGTTATCACCATTCGAGCTTTAATAAACCAAACAAAAGCATACACTTGGGAAAAGAATCTTTACTTAATAAATGGTGCTAGAAAAGCTGGTGCTAGAAAAACAGGTTAGCCATTTGTAAAGACTGAAACAAGACATACATCTCTCACCAATTATAAAAATTGACTCATGATAGATAACAGATTTAAATCTAAGATATAAAATGATAAAAACTCTAGAAGAAAATGTGGGAAACTCTAAATAATATTAGCCTGTGGAAATATTTTATGAAGATGACTCCATTAGTAACTGAAGCAACAAAATAAATAAATGGGGCCTGATGAAGCCAAAAATATTCTTCACAGCTAAGGATACATTAAAGCAGATTGACAACTATGTAAAAATATATGGAGAATGCTCCAAGAACTAAAAGTAGACTGTCCATTTAATCCTGCATTGCCATTATTGGATATCTATACCAAAGAAAAACAAATTATTTTACCAATAAAACATTTGCATTAGAATATTCATTGAATCTCAATTCACAATCGTCAAAATATGGAATCAACCCAAGTGCCCATCAAATCACAAATGGATTAACAAGATATGACATATGTGTAGTATGGATTGCTATTCAACCTTAATGAAATATGCAGAATTTATATCTTTTATATTTATGTGGATAGATTTGGAGGATATCCTAAGTAAATTATCACAAGAATGGAAAAGCAAGCATCTAATATACCTAATTTTTGAGGTAAGCCATGAACCAAGTTTGCTGGTGTCCTGCCACAGAGTCAGGATCTGTTAAACCTGTGGGTCTAGCAATGACTGACTGAAGAAATATAAAGATAGAAACAAAGAGAAAGAAAAACACAAGAGACACAGAATAGAATTTTCAAAGGTGAGAACTCATGGGATCACTGCCCATGTGTGGGGCTCTGATGGAGGCCCTGAGTGTCAGTTCCACTTAGCTTTTATTGAAGGCTATTTGCTCATTTGCCCAAAGGGTAAGCTGAGGAAGGTAACAAAAATGCCAGCAGTTTCTCTGAGTGAGCATATGGTTTCTGTAATCACAAACTTTAAGGATCTGAGCAGCCTTGAAAATCTGGAACCTGACCCTTGTGTGGGGCAGGCTTCTGTCTGAGGTCACACACATAGATTTTTAGGCGAGTGTTAACCACGCTAATTAACTGTGGAGTAAAACGTCACTGGCATCAATCTCCTCTGAAGAATCAGTGGGAGAGAGGAATTTTCCTCTCATCAACACCACAGAGTTCCTCCTCTGTGATAAGAAATATAAGCCCTTCTACCCATATTTCAGGGTTTGAGCTGTTGCCTGGATCTCTGCCCCAGCCAAATATAAATCTCTAATGGGAATTTAAGCAGCAGTGGGCATTTGCTTTGACTGTTTACTGGGTAGGAAATGGCCTAGTTAATGTATCTTGCCAGGCCTTGCCACAGGCCTGTAAATACTCTGAAGTAATAATCGCTATAGAAGATGCTTCTTAACACTTAACTGTGTTAAGAAGCCATATCTCCAATAGGCCAGAGTTCTAGGAAAAGCAGGAAACTTGCTTAGATAAGAAATTTGGCAGCAGCTGGCTTAAAGGTAAACTAGCTGACTTTCTTTTGTTCTAACTTAGTCAGCTTACTTTTAAAATTTTCACTTTTTCCCTTTTTCTAGAAATGTTTTCCTTTCTATGGGGGTGTTCCCCATAGAAACACACAGACACACAGACTAACACTCATAATTTTACTGTATAACATATGACTAATTATGTTTTAATCAAAACTCACATGTAGTTAAATTGTATATAAAGTTTCAAATTCTTATTTAAGATAATAATACCCAGAAAAACATAAAATAAGAATAATAAACTGATTCAAGGAATCTATTCTAAAAAGGAAATATAATATGAACATGTAATGCTAGATGTCTACAATATTTGTCACTGTGGACCCATGGAGAGCAAGTATTTTGAATAATTGGAAAGTGGTGTATTCCACAAGTTTTATAGAAAATGCATTATCATGAACAAAGGACTCTAATTAGAAAATTTTATAAGTATTTTAAATCACTAAATATTATGTTATTAACATACAGATGATATTAGTACACAAAATAAAAAAGGCCATATTCCAGCATTTACAGGAAAAAACCTTACATTTGAAAATAAAGATAAAAATATAATTTTTCTACTACACAGTGAGAGTAACTGATATATGAAATAAACATTTGGAGGCACTGGGCAAGAGAAATGAACACATCCTTCTCCCAGGAAGACAGAAGAATGGCCAAGAAACCTATGAAAACTTGCACATTGTTCCTAATCATCAGAGAAAAGCAAATCAAAACTGTTGAGATATCACCTGAACCAGTGACAATAGCCCACATCACAAAGTCCCAAAGCTTCAGAAATTGCCAAGGGTGCAGAGAGGAAAGAAAACTTTACACTATTGGTGAAATTTCCAACTATTAGAGTATTTTTGGAAAGAAGAATGGAGAATGCTCAAAGATCTGAAAGTAGACCTTCCCTTTGGTCTCATAATCCCATAACTAGGTATCCAAGAAGGAAAAAACATTTTTCCATAAGGACATTCACACATGAATGATTTCTATCAGCTCAGTTCACAATCCCAAAGATGTGTGGAAATGGCCCAAGAGCCCATCAACCCATGAAAGCATTCATGAACTGTGGTACATGTACACCTTGAAATATTATTCAGCCATAAATAGCTGGAGACTTGGTCAGTGCCAGTAGCAGAGTAGTTACAGCGCCAACCACATACACCTAAACTGGCAGGTTCAAACCTGGCTGAGCCTGCTAACAACAGTGAAAACTGCAACAACAACAACAAAAAAATACCCAGGCATTGTGACGGGTACCTGTAGTCCTGGCTAATTTGGAGGCTCAGGCAAGAGAATTGCTTAAACACAAAAGTTGGAGGTTACTTCACCTGTGATGCCAAGATACTCTCCTGAAGGGGACAAGATGAGACTCTGTCTCAAAAAAAAAAAAAAAAAAAAAGTTGGAGACTTTATACCTTTTATATTTACCTGGATGGAGCTGAAGAACATTCTAAACAAGTATCTCAAGAATGGAAAAAGAGCTTATCATGTACTCCATAATAATTTGAAATTTCCTATTGTGTGAACAACTACAGGTTCACACAACAGGAAAACCACAATTTAATTCAAGAAGAGGGAAGGGGGAAGGTTGAGAGGCAGAGTAAGCCTCCGCCAAATAGATGCAACCTAGAAGTTTACAGCAAACCTCCTGGGGGAAGAAATCAAATACAACTCCCAGGATTCCTAACAAATGCAAAAAGTGTAGTCTAATCATATGTACTATTCTGTTAAACTGAAATAAAAAAGATAAGATGAATTGTCTAATTCACCGCATAGAATGTGAGAACTATAGTATAATATTAACTTTTGAAAACAATTAGAGAAAAATTTGAACTGAAACAAATCAGAAATTAAAAACATAGTGAAAGGAAATTTGCTAAGTTAGTGTATTGGGAGAATCCACTCATACATTTCCATACAGCAAAAATAATTTGGCATTCATCCATGGAAGAAATACATTTATGTAAATTTGGTGAGCCAAATGTAAGATTGTAAAACCTTAGGAACTTAGGACCCCGCTCGGCGCCTGTGGCTCAACGGGCTAAGGTGCCAGCTATGTACACCTGAGCTGGCGGGTTCGAATCCATCCTGGCCCCGCCAAACAACAATGACAGCTGCAACCAAAAAATGACCGGGCATTGTGGCAGATGCCTGTAGTCTCAGCTACTTGGGAGGCAGAGGCAAGAGACTCGCTTGAGCCCAGGAATTGGAGGTTGCTGTGAGTGTGATGCCATGGCTTTCTACTCAGCGTGACAGCTTGAGGCTCTGTCTCAAAAAAAAAAAAAAGGAACTTAGAACCCAGGAGGGCCAGGTTGAGAAAGCAGGGTCTCATCTAGGTGGCAAAGTAGAAGACCCATTTTGCTGATTACAAGCTAGAAAATGTCACATTAACTTGGTTCCACTGAGTCTCCAACTCTTTTTCAGCCACAGTCACTGAGTAGTGCTGCTCATTCAGAGATGTGAGTGGAGACACATCTATCTGCACCCATGGAAGCAGATTGAAAATTTATGATGATAAATTTATATTATATGTTTTTACTACAAATAATATTCAGATCACTAGAACAGATACAGAGATATAAATCTTTCTAAAAATTACCTTCAAATGACAAGTGTTATTTTCACATAATGATAAGAAATTCCTGCTATATTCCTGAAAGCATTCCTGTGATTCAGTTGCAGCTCTTTTAGCTACAGTTCATGTCCAGTCTTTCCTGTGCATAGATCCACACAGTAACCTGAAGGGAAACTTCTCAGGCACTCAATGAAAACCAGGCCCATCCACACCTCTGGGATCAGGCCCGCCACATGCAGACCCAGCCTCAGAAGCCTACCTTAGTGCCTACCCTATAGATCAAAATTCTGAAGGCAGTCCACTTTCCCTAGAAACCAGAGAAGATTTAAAACCACACAAACCCTTAATGACAGGTCAAAGGCAGATTCCTCTGCAGAGCAAGGGGAAGCCTTGTGACTTTGCTACAACCGTTATTCACTGAAAACCCAAAGCAGATTCCTTTATACCAAATATCTAACCAGAAAATATCTTTCCATAAAAAAAAAAATTAATAAAAACTGGAAGAAATGTTTAAGTCTTTAAATGCACAGAGACCAATGAAGGTTAAGGTGTTTCTACTTTAATCCTTTTATTTTCACTATTTTTCAGGCTGAGTAAGAGTGAGACTCTGTTTCTACTAAAAATATAAAAAGTAGGTTGGGCACTGTAGCTAGCATGTGTAGTTCCAGCTATTCTGGAGGCTGAGGCAGGATGATCACTTCAACCCAGATGTTTGAGGTTTCTGTGAGTTAGGCCAAGACCATGGCACTCCAGGTTGGGGAACAGAGTGAGATTCTGTCTCAAAAAATAAAATTTGCTGCCTGGAGACGACATAAGCATATATATGAAAACCTTGAAGACAACACCAAAAAAACTTTTTGAAGTAACAATACCACTCAATTCTCAAAATAGGAAATTTACATATAAATATCAGCTATGTTTCCATACACTAAAATTGTCCTTAAAAATAAGGAAGAAAACAATCTCAATAGCATCAAAATAATAAATTTTTAAGCAATAAATTTAATCAAGGTGGTAAAAGACCTTAATATTGAAAACTACAAGATATTAATGAAAGGAATTGAAGAAGACATGAATAACTGAAAAGATATCTCATGTTTATGGATTGAAAGAACAAATATTGTTAAAGCTCCATGTTATTCCAAACTGTCTACAGAATCACTGCTCTCCCTATAAAAATGTTAGGGCATTTCTCACAGTATTGAAAAAAAATGGATAGTGTCAGCATGGTCTCTTCAATGAGTAAAAGCAATCTTGAGGAAGAAGAAATTATCTTTCTAATTTTAAGCTATATTTCAAGGTGCAATAATAAAGACAACACAGTATGTACATAAGTAGCACAAGGGACAGAATAAAGAGTGCGGGAATAAACTGGTGCATGTAATGTCAGTTAATCTGTGATAAGACTGCCAAGAATACTTTATGAATAAACTATGGTCTCTTAAATAGTTGGTGCTGGGAAACTGAATACTCACAAGGAAAAGAATGATGTTAGGTCATTTTTTAATGCCATGCCTCCAAATTACAGGTTTATAAAGAGGTGTTCAACTTCAACGATCATCAGGCAAATGGAAATCAAAACCATGATGAAATATCACCTCATGTCTACTAGGATGACTATTATCAAAAAGGAAACAGATAGCAAGTGTTGATGTGAAACCTTAAACATTTTTAAAGTAAACGTGCAGAAAAACTTTCTTGAAATAAATCTTGCAATGATTTTTTTTTGGATATGACATAATAAGAATTGGAAAAAAAGAAAAATATCAGCAAGTTTGACTGAATCAGACTAAAAAGCTTCTGCAAAAAATAAGAAAATCTATGCAATCTGAAGAGAAACGAATCTATCAAGTATAGAACATAAATGTCTTAACACATTGATTAAGTAAATGAGATGAAAGCTATGTTAATTAGTTGGATGTAAGCAATCCATTTTGCACAAAAAATCAACACATTGAACCCCACAAAGGCATAAATGTATTCATGATCTGTGTATATGATTTAATAAAAGAAAAAAAAAGAAAATCTACTGGAAGAGAGAAAATATTATAAATTACATATCTGATAAGATATCAATATTCATAAATATAAGGAATTCATATAATTCAAGGGCAAAAATATCAATGAAAAATAGGCAAGAAATAGAAGATAATTTTTACAGGAAAACACACAAGTAGACAACAGGTACATGAAGAAGTTCTTAACATTACCAATAATCAGGCAAAAACAAATCAAAACCATGATGAAATCTACTATGATGGCTAATATCAAAAAGAAAAGAGATA
>CAUYON010148795.1:0-21490 GCA_963573935.1 Arctocebus calabarensis
AGTCCCAGCTACTAGGGAGGCTGAGGCAAGAGAATCGCTTAAGCCCAAGAGCTGGAGGTTGCTGTGAGCAGTGTGACACCACGGCACTCTACCCAGGGCGATAAAGTGAGACTCTGTCTCTACAAAAAAAAAAAAAAAAAGATAAGATGAGATTCTTATATGCAACAGATATCTGGCCTGAGTTTTTGTACCCTGCCTCTTAAGAGAACAGTTTAAGCCATTCACATTAATTGAGAGTATTGATAAACCTGGTAGTATTTTGGGTGTCAAGTTTTTCAAAAGTCCAGTGGACATTTTGAATCTTTTCACCACTGTGGAAATTGGGTTTTGGTCAAGAATTTCAGAGTGAGTTTACTTTGGTGGTAGAGCATTGTGCTGGTCATTGTGGAGGATGGATCAGAGGATATCCTGAAGAGCTGGATTGGTTATGGCAAATTTCTTCAATGTGTGTATGTCATTAAAGTATTTAACTTCACCATAAATGAAGCTCAATTTAGGTGGATACAGGATCCTGGGCTGAAAATTTTTTTGTTTTAGGAGATAGAAAGTCGATGACCATCCTCTTCTGGCTTGAAAAGTTTCAGCAGAGAGATCTGCAGTCATTCTAATATTCTTCCCCTTGTAGGTTATGATTTTCTTACATCTGGCTGCTTGTAGGATTTTCTCCTTCATATTAACTCCCCGCTGGAGTCCAGAAGAGGCTTTATTTGGATTGAGTCATGCTGGAGTTCTGAAACTGTCTGCTATCTGAATTTCAGTGTCTCTTGACATGCTTGGAAGTTCTCCTCAATTATCTCTTAGAGTAGAGTATCGGTGCCTTTTGGACCACCTTCTTCTCCTTCAGGGATTTGTATGAGGCGAATGTTTGCTCATTTGGAGTGGTTCTACAATGCTCCATTTTTCTCTCCACTTCTCTTCCTTTTTGAGCATTTGGGAGTGTTCAAAAGCTTTGTCTTCAATGTCAGAGATACTTTCTTCTGTCTGCTCCATTCTGTTACTGAGGGATTCTACTGTATTTCTCAGATCTTTGAGGGCTACAAGTTCTTGCCTCAACATGTCAAAATCTTAGGTAATTTTTGTCTTTGTATTCATTGAATTCTTGGGACAGCTTTTGAATTGCTCCTTGAATTTCTAATTCCATCTTTACCTCCATTCTGTTAATCTTATTTGCGATCCAAATTCTGAATTCGATTTCTGACATTTCAGCCATTTGTTTATGAATGGGATCTTCTGTTGTGTCTCCTTTGTCATTCCTGAGGGGAGTTGATCTACTCTGATTACTCATGTTGCCAGAGTTATTCCAATGATTCCACCCCATGATTATTTTTCACCATTTGGCTAGAGAAGCTGGCAAGGTAAAATTGAATTGAGGTCTCCTGGAGTTGTAATTAACCAGCCCTTTACCAAAGAACTGGGACTGGTGATTACAGCTTTTCCCTTAGACATTTACAAAGGTCCCATTCAGATCTACAGCCTGAAACTCTGGGCACCTGCTTGGTGTGGTTGGGCTAGATGGCGCTGACCAGTATTCAGGTAGTCTCTGTCCAATCCTAGTGAATCAGTGGCTTTAGGCTGAAATCTCAGCTGTGGAGATATATAAGCAACTAAGATATCTCACTCACCCCCCCACCAGGTGACAATTGGAAAGGAAGAATCCCATACTCCCACAGCAATACACCAGAGTACAACCTTGGTGGATCCCCGGGTGATCAGACCAGGTTAAGATTTCCAAACCAATTGTCCTGGTCAACACAAACACAAGTCAGGTGGGAGAGTTCAAAGGTCTTCAGCAGCTGGGGTCCACTGACTGCTCAATTTACCTCAGAGGGAGGGACCTTGGAGCCACCACCACTGTCAGGGGCTGCGCCTCCTGTCTGAGGACCTGCTGTGTGAAGATCACAGGAGCCAGTGGGGAGCTAGAGGGCATTGTCACTGGCCCCAAGGCTCACAGGAGCTACTGACCCCTGGCCTCGGGCTGCAGGAGCTGGGTGGGAAGCCGGAGGGCAGAGTTACTGGCCTGTGGGGGATGGGGGATGTTCAGAGGTTGCAGGATTTGGGCAGGAGTCGCTGGCCCCGAGGGGTGTGGGGGGTGGAGAGTCACCAGCAGCAGGCTGTGGGTTGCAAGGGCTGGGCAGGAGTCATGAGCTGTGGGGGGTAAGTCCCAGTATTTTTTTCATCTGTGTCTAATTTGCTGTTAAGTTTTTCTGCTGAGTACTTAATTTCAGTTCTAGAATTTTCATTTTTTGGTAGATTGTACTAACTGTTAGTGTCCCTAATGTCCATGTATTTTTAATATTATGTTTTGAGATAATAATACTTTTACAAGAGTTGCAAAAATAATCCAGAGCGGTCTCATTCAGCTTACCCTTACACTAACATCTTATATTACAAAAGAACAATGATCAAAACTAGGAAAAATTAAGCTTGGTACAATGTATTAATAAACCAAAGAATTTACTTGGGTTTTCCCATTTGTCCTTCCCAGAAAAGGTCCTAACATTCCTTTTCTGCCCCAGGACCAACCCAGAATCTGAAATTGCATCAGGTTGTCATAGCTTCTCAGTCTCCTTCTCTCTGCAACAGCTCTTCAGTCTTTCCTTGTCCATTATCTTGAGATTTCTTATTTTATTTTATTTTGAGACAGAGTCTCACTTTGTTGCTCTTGGTAGAGTGCCATGACCTCACAGTTCACAGCAACCTCAAACTCTTGGGCTTAAGCGATTCTCTTGCCTCAGCCTCCCAAATAGTTGGGACACAGGTGCCGGCCACAACTCCGGGCTATTTTTTTTGGGGGGGGGTTGCAGTTGGCAGTTGTCATTGTTGCTTAGCAGGCCCAGGCAGGGTTCAAACCTGCCACCCGAGGTGTATGTGGCCAGCACCCTTGCCAATTGAGATACAGGCACCGCCCCCTTTAGACTTTTTAGAGTATTGGTCCGTCATTTCATAACATGTCCTTCTAGACAGCCTTTCAGTTTGGATCTTTGTGATGTTGCCTCATGATTAGTATAACTTTAGTTATACACTCTTAGGAAAAATGTCACAGAGGTATTCTGAGAAGAGGTGCTCTTCTCAGCAGGTCATATGAGGGTATGTCATATTGACATGTCTTATTAATGATGATGTTAACTTTAATTTCTTGGTTAAAGCAGTGTGTTCCAGGATTCTCCACTGTACAGTTATTGCTTTTATTTTTGCAATCATTAAATGTTTGATGAATGCTCAGTGCCCATAACTCAGTGGTTAGGACATCAGCCACATACACTGAGGCAGGCTGGTTCAAACCTGGCCCAGACCTGCTAAACAACAATGACAATTGAAACAACAACAAAAAAATAGCCAGGCCTTAAGGTGGGTACCTGTAGTTTCAGCTACTTGGGAGGCTGAGGCAAGAGACTTACTTAAGCCCAAGAGTTTGAGGTTGCTGTGAGCTATGATGCCATGGCACTCTACCGAGGGTGGCACAGTAAGACTCTGTCTCAAAAAAAAAAATGTTTGATGAGGAAAAATCTATGAATTTACCTGCTTCTACTTAAATGTTTACCCACTAATTATGTGTGGTATTTAATGGTGATTTTAAAATTTTTATTATTCTTTCCAAATTATGATTCTGAATTCTTCTGTAATGAAGAGTTGTTCTTTCTCCCCTATTTATTTATTCATTCATATAATTATTTATACCAATATGGATTCATGGATATTTATTTTATTCTTGGACCATAATCTAATACAATCATTATTTATTTAGTTGCTTGAGTTCCAGCTTTGGCCATTGGGAGTTCTGTGTCCTTTTGATGTGTTTCCCAACTCCATCACATCTCTCTCTCTCTTTTTTAGCACTTCCCTACTTTTTGGTACTGCAAGATCCTCTAAATTCATCTTCTATTTTCCCTGTTTCATCTCTGGAATAAATTAGTTCTCCAAGGATCCTTGATTCCCTTTACTGGAAAATGGTGTTTAGAAACCAAAATATGGACACTACATGTGCCAACTCTTACCAGGGTCTTGCTACTTCTATCCCTCTTAGCCAACACAGCTAGGAAGCATATGGATATGTAGTAACTTACACATTCATGTACATCTGTATTTATTCTAGTACCACAGAGTTCATTCCAGCCTTCCCCCATTTGTTACTTATAATTTCTATAACAGTTAAATAGCTAATTCTCATTCATATATATATATATTTTTTTTTTTTTGAGAAGAGTCTCACTATGTTACCCATGGTAGAGTGCCATAGTGTCACAGCTCACAGCAACCTCAAACTCTTGGGCTTAGTGATTCTCTTGCCTCAGCCTCCCAAGTGGCTGGGACTACATGAGCCTGCCACAACACTGGGCTATTCTTGGTTGCAGTTGTCATTGTTGTTTAGCTGGCCCTGGCTAGGTTCAAACCCACTAGCTTCAGTGTATGTGGCCGACGCCATAACCACTTTGCTAAGGGTGCTGAGCCTCTCATTCATATATATTTTTAAATTTTAACAGTTTCATAGTATTAATTTAAGTTTATGAAAAAAAATGATGCACTTAAGTCCCTTCCCTGAAATGCACTAATTATGTTTGATTCTTCTCCTAGAGATGAGGGGAATAGACCCACATCCAAGTATTCATGTAATTCAATCAGCAAATATTTAGTGAGGGCCTACTATATGTCAGAAACTTGTAATAAAATGATTATACAAACTTAGAAATAATTTCTTAGAAATAATTATTTCCCTTGTAGGGAAAGATACAGCCTAGTGATAAATATAAAATTATATCATAGAAGAGCAGCAAGTGGTACAAAATGAGCCTGTCATAGGTTTAACCCAGTCAGGGAAGGTCAGGATGACTTTCCAAAGAAGTGACAACTATGCAAGATCAAAGGGATGAGCAGTAGCCAACCAGGAAAAGAGTGGAGAAAAGACTGTTTCCTGGCAGTCTGTGTCCCAGGGATCACCAGGTTCTGAGCACAGTCTTTCACACCAGGCATCTTCAAGTCCTACAAACAAGGATCTTCTATACACCCTTAAGCAGCTCTCCTTTTGCTCTGCTCCACTCTCCAACTGAAATGATTTTATTAATAGCTCCCTTCCTGTGAGTCATTGGCAACTTCTCCAACTGTCCTTGAAGTATGATGACCAGGTACAGAAGTACAAAAGAGAACAATTACTGTTAAATTCAAGGAGTAAACAAAATGCTTCCTCTAACTAGACTTGCCATATTGGTCTGCTTTTGCTATGAGTGGTTGAGAAGTTCCCAAAGAATTGTGAATATGCAAGTGCTCTTTAGACTGCAAAGTACAATACCCCTGTGAAGAGAGTTAGTATTAGGCCTGGTTGTTTTTGCACACACTGAGTGGAGATGGCAACTGCTAAGCTTGGTCTTAAACTGATTCTCCAGGATGGTGAGCAGTTAGCATTAAGAAAGAAGCTGGGAAAAAGGAATGAGGAAAGTCTCTATTTACTGCTCTTGTGGGAATCACTGGATGTAAAGTGCAGAGGACAGTAGAAGGAGAGGAGATTCAAATATATACACATATTTGCTTATGGTTTCAAAAAGGAACAATGAATAACCCAAACTAACAGAAATATTACCTATAGAGGTAAGGAGAGTAGAAGGAGGAAGACATATGAATAGAAGCCAGAAGGAATTTGTTTTAAAATAGAAAATCACAGCTAATAAATGCAGAAGGAATAATAGAATTAGAAATCACCATTTTATAACCCCTAACTTAAGACAAATGGATCTAGGCAACAGTCATCTTGCAGTCTTCAAAGATGCTGATCATCAAGTGAAAAGTTGATAAGAATTTTATAAAGAATAAATCAGTCTTACAACACCTGACACCATTCATCACTGATAATGAGAAACTCAGATACCTTGCTTCCTCCTGATAGAATGCAATAAAAAATATGCAGTACCACCAAAGAAGTATTCTTGCCAAAAAAGAAAAAAAAAATTAAATCTGAATCTAATCAAACCTTTAATATCTCATTATCAATTTACAGAAAATGTGGTATATAAAGGAAGATAGCCACATACTATTGACAACACAATTAGCCAAATCCAAATGTAAGAAATTGCAGCTTCTTTAACAAATAGCATTTTTAAAAAGCAGGAAGTGGAGGAGGAATTATTATCAATTAAAGGAGAATTAAGAGATACTTTAATCAAATGCAGTGTTTAGATTCTTTAAATAAAACCAAGAACAAATTGACAAATGGGGGACTAACAGATGTGACTGGTCTTAACTGATATTAAAGAGTGATTATCAGTGATTAACTGATATTAAGGAGATATTGCTGGGTGTGATGATGGTGTTATGGGTGAAAGTCCTTATCTGTTAGAGATACTTATTAATAATTGAAGTATTTACCAGAAGAATGACACAACGTGCATTCCTTACAAGACTCCTGTGTGTGCATATGCACTTAGACACATGGACGGGTTGTAAGGGTAACAAATGAAATCAGATTGGCAAAATGCAGATATTAATAACTGTTAAAGCTTCATGATGGGCGCACAAGGGGTCACCATAAGTCTTTTCCCTAGTTTGGTGTATGTTTTAAACATTTTATAATAAAGACTTTAAAAAATAAGAAAGAAATGTTGAGAGATATGTAAAGAAACAAGATTTCTACCTCATACACTGATCCAATTTCATAATCTGTGAAAAATCCGACTGATGGCTTAGCTAGAAATACTGGAGTATCAGCACAACTGTGGGAAGGAAAAAGAGAGGAAAGACAAGGTTTTAGTTTCATCCATATGATGAAATACTAGGTAGTGACTAAGGTAAAACTAAATGCATCCAAGCCATCAAAGATATTCACAATGCGTCATTTGTTAGTTTATTTTTTGTTTTGTTTTGTTTTGTTTTTGAGATAGGGTCTCACTCTGTCACCCAAGCTAGAGTGCAGAAGACTCATCTTAGCACAATGTAACCTCAGACTCCTAGGGCAAGCAATGCACCTGCCTCGGCTTCCCAGCAGTTGGGACTATAGGTGTGCACCACTGTGGTCAGTTAATCTTTCTAAAATTATTTTAATCGGGTGATGCTTGTGGCTCAGTGAGTAAGACACCAGCCCCATATGCCAAGGGTGGCAGGTTTGAACCTGGTCCCAGTCAAACTGCAACAACAACAAAAATATAGCTGGGAGTAGTGGCGGGTGCCTGTAGTCCCAGCAGCTTGGGAGTCTGAGGTAAGAGAATCACCTAAGCCCAAGAGCTGGAGGTTGCTATGAGCCGTGAAACTACGGTACTCTACCGAGGGTAATAAAATGAGACTCTGTCTCTAAAAAATTAATTAATTAATTAATTAAAATAAAATTGATTTTGTCTAGAAAGAATCTCACTATGTTGCCCAGGCTGATCTCAAATTCCTGGCCTCAAGGGAACCTCCTCCCTCAGCCTCCAAATGGTAGATTATAGGCATTAAACTACCATGCCTGACTCTAAAGTGGGTTGTGTGTGTGTGGGGGGGTGGTTTTTGTTGTTAAAATAGGTTATAAAAGAATTTCACAGTATGATCCAACCTTTGTGAAAATATATGTAACCATGTATTTTCAATATGCATAAGAAAAACTCTGGAAGCTGAAACATCAATATGTTAACCGTGTATTTAATACAGGTGGTGTTTTTCCTTTTCAAATATTAGTCTTTTCTGGCCTGGTATGGTGGCTCACATCTATAATTCTAGCACTCTGGGAGGCCGAGGCAGGTGGATTACCAGAACTCGTGAGTTCTAAACCAGCCTGAGCAAGTGTGAGACCCTGCCTCTAAATACAGCTAGACATTTTGGCGGGTGCCTGTAATCCCAGCAACTGGGGAGGCTGAGGCAAGAGAATCGCTTGAGCCCAAGAGTTTGCAGTTGCTATGACTCCATGGTACTCTACTGAGGGTGACAAAGTGAGACTCTGTCTCAAATAAATAAATAAAATAAAATTCACATCTAAATATTAATCTTTTCTAATTTTTCTTTTCTTTCTTTCTTTTTTTTTTTTTGAGACAGAGTTTCACTCTGTTGCCCTCAGTATCGGTACAGTGCTGTGCCATCACAGCTCACAGCAACCTCCAAATCTTGGGCTTAAGCAATTTTCTTGCTTTAGCCTCCCAAGTAGCTGAGACTACAGGCATCTAACACAACACTCAGCTATTTTTTGTTGCAGTTACCACTGCTGTTTTAGCTGGCCAGGGCTGGGTTCAAACCTGCCATCCTTGGTATATGGAGCTGGCACCCTACCCACTGAGCCACAAGTGCCGCCCATTTTCTAATTTTTCTTAATGACAAAATATTATTTGTCTGATAAAGAAGTGTGAATAGTTTTAGTTTCACTA
This sequence comes from Arctocebus calabarensis, assembly GCA_963573935.1. Taxonomy (NCBI): domain Eukaryota; kingdom Metazoa; phylum Chordata; class Mammalia; order Primates; family Lorisidae; genus Arctocebus; species Arctocebus calabarensis. The sequence continues at coordinate 8,316 of CAUYON010148795.1, forward strand.
AAATTATGAACCCATGAAGCAATTCATTCCTTTCATGAAGACAATTACTGAAATTAGGCAAAGGCACTCTCTTAAAGAAAAATCATAATTACACTAATTATTTGTGACTAATCAAACTTTAAACATTACTATCCAAGACATATGAATCAATGGAAAGAGCAATAGTTAGATTCCTTCCATTGGACCCAGATTGCTTAGCTATAAATAAGGAGCCACACTAACCTCTATTGCTCAAGATGCTGGCAGGTAAGAAAAGCATAAAACCAGGATTCTGGGAAATGTCCAAAGGCCACATCTATAGATAACCCTGAAGCCCTGCTCTATTCTGATACCACTACCCTCCCACAGAAAAGTCTAGAGACCTCTATAGATATACCAGACCCAGGACTTTAAAGGTTTTACTCTAAAGGGTCAGATTTTCTGAAAGTACAAGTCAAGGAAAGACATACTATAGTCTAGAACAGCGGTTCTCAACCTGTGGGTCGCAACCCCTTTTAACAATAAAAATACATTGCAGCATTAGGAAGGTTGAGAACCACTGGTCTAGAAAGAAAGAGGAAAGAAGAGGGAGAAGGAAGGGGAGTGGGAGGCCAGGAGGAGAGAGGATATTTGGTGGGACCTCACCCTATATGCACAAAGCAAGGGTACATGTCAAAACTATTAAGAGTAGAGTCTAAAGCTTAACACAACAAATAAGTAAGTGAGATGAAGGTTATGTTAACCAGTTTGATGTAAGCATTCCAAATTATATAGCAAATCAGCACATTGTACCCCAAAATGAATTAATGTACACAGTTATGATTTAATTAAAAAAAAAAAAGACATACCTCTGTTCTTGCTCTACACCCTGTGCTGGCTTCTTTGGTAGAAAAACAAGAGACTTATCTCCATAAGGAGTATTAGGAGGGAAAAACCGAGGATTTTTTAAGAATTGGTTCCGACTCTCCATTCTGGCAAGCAAAAGTCGCTCTAGTTCTCTCTGTGGCACACGTAAGTGGTTCATCCAGTTTTTATTTTTTGCCGAAACTGCTTTCTTTGAAACACACCATAGTATAGAGTCAGTGACAGGTAAAGGGACTGTGCATGTTTACATCTTGGCCAGCTGCATAACCCCAGCAGGCCAATGCAAACTCTACTTTATTGTGGATTCATCACAACTTTTGGTGTCATCTGAGCTCTATCCCCCTCACTGTTTCCCTGTCCCCACTGCCCACACACACTCTTGTGCATAGGCTTCAACTGACCTTGACAGTTTCTCTGCTCCTTTGTTTGATCTTAGGAGTTGAGTCCCATGTCAGGCTGTCTACAGTGTAGTCTAAATCATCTTCAAATGTATTAAGCTTCTTGCAGGAAACATCAAGCTTCTTGTCCAAATCTTTCTTTGGGACAGAACGCATCTCACAACTAAATGTCAGTTTTGAATATCCAGGGAGGAAGTTGCCTGTGACACCAAGGAAACAAACTGAATTACAGTACCAAGGTGAGAAGGTGAATGTTTCTAAGATGACCAAATAAAACCACCAAAGCCACAGTTAGCTTGATATTTTCTCTTAAGCTTTCACCTTTACCATACCAGATATATTTGCTCTTCAGCATATGAATTATTCCTGGAACTTATTCTATGTATTTAAGATTTAGGACTAGAGTGTTAAAATATTTTCCAGTTTTCCAACCCACTCAAAGAATGTGAGCAGACCATTGCCGTACACACGCATGGACACATACCCCATATGTGAGGATGTGTTTTGAAAAGTTCACACAAGGAATCAAAGTTTGTATTAGCTTTGTACATCCATGTGATTACATGCGAACATTCATGGCTAGCAAGAATGCAAGGAAACTGGCACCACCACAGATTTCTTAGCACAATGCCTGGCAAGTCCTCAACATGTTAGCTATATTCTTATTTACCTGCATGAGATACTGGGTTTCCAACTAACTTTAAAGTACTAAGTGGCTTAGTACCCATAATACTTGATTCTGCTATGTCTTTTTGGCCTTACTGCCCTATGCAGCTCAGGCCATCCGTGGAATACTTCTCATCAGCACCCTCAATTCTCCGGATACCAACCCTCTTACACCAAACACCTTCTCAGCTCTAAAGCTGAGAAGAAGTTGAAGACCGGCCCGAGCAAAATAGTAAGACCTTATCTCTCTGAAAAGAAATAAAAATAAGGAATCAACCAGGCATGGTGGCACATGCCTGTGGTCCCAGCTACTTGGGATGCTGAGGCAGGAGGATTGCTTGAGCCTAGGAGTTTGAGGTTGCAGTGAGCTATGATAATGCCCCTGAACTCTAGCCCAGATGACACAGCATGAGTCCCTGTCTCAAAAAAAATTTTTTTTAAAAGCAGAAAAACCCCCTCAAAAAACCCTATAAGAAAGTAAATGGCGGTATAGATGGCCAGTGTGACCCTGGAATGATATCAGAAGCTCTGAGAGAGACCACAGGGGCATTCGTTACCTTTAGGTGCAGAGCAAAATGGCACTGTATCACTGTAGTAATCTTCTGGACAGATCAAATGATGTTTCTGTAGCAACTGGCTATCCACACACCATCTGAAAACAGTCTTCACTATATAAAAGGGAAGGGGAGGACAAAGATGTTTCAGACTAATGTGGAAGAACCTGCACTCAAACTTTCTTCATCCTTCACACTTACACCATCTAACAAAATTCCTTCTCAGAACCCCATGAAAATGTTGACATTTAAGAAACTAATCATTAAGTAGTTATCTGCCACTTAAAAGAGTCCAAAATCTGGGCAAAGTTGTGTGGGTTTTATTTGGGGTAAGATCTTGTTACTCACAGAGAAGTCTATCACAAAATAGAATTAAGAGAAGTAGGTCAGATTGAAGAAATGGCCCCAATTCTTCATCTTTCTGTTAACCAGGCCCCTTGCCATAAGACTCTGCACTCCCTGCTGCTAGAGACAAAGTATACTTCTTCACCCTTAATTTTGGCCCTGTGACATGCTTTGGCCAACAAGACACTGGAAGGTTCTTATACAGCCAAACCCTACCCCTTGTGCCTCTGCCATCATTGTGATAGGAGCTTCCCTGCCCTTCCTCTTGGACTCATCATGAATCCAAGAGGAGCAGACCTGAGCTTAATGGAGCCAGGGCTACGCCCAGCTAGAGCCACAGCTTAAAGCCAGTTTAGCCAACCAGGCCCAGTCAGATGAGCCAATCCCCCACTGACCTGCAGATGGATGAGAGACAGAACCTAATCTAACAGAGTGGGAAGCTGATTGTTAATGTCCATGGTTGATGAGCCCAGAAAGAGTGGCAAAGACATATCATTTATAGAAGATATAAATAACATTATTTGTAGGTAGACAGAAAACTAGAAATGGCTACCTTAGCAAGTGAACAGACATTAGGAGAGGATAAGGTGGAGGGTTTTAAAATAGGCTTTCTTTAAAGTAGTTATAGGTTCACAGGACAATTGAGTTCACAGAGATTTTCCATGTATCCCCTTCCCACATACTGGCACAGCATCCCCCATTATCAATGTCCCTTGCCAGAGTGGTATGTTGTTATAATCCATGAAACTACACTGACACATCATCATCACCTAAAGTCCAAGTTCTATACTAGGGTTTCCTCTTGCTGTTGCTGTACATCATACACATTTGGAAAACTTTATAATGATATCTATAGGTAGAAACTTTTTATGCTTCATTAGACATTCTTCTAAACTATTTGATTTTTAAAAACCATGTATATTGGCTGATCATGGTAGCTCATGCTTTTCATCCTAGCAGTCGGGGAAGCAGAAATGGGAGGATCCCTTGAACTCAGGAATTTGATACCAGCTTGAGCAAGAGTGAGACTCCATCTCTACTAAAAATAAAAAAATTAGTAGGGCATTGTACCAGGCCTCTAGCTAGTCCCAGCTACTTGGAGGCTGAGGCAAGAGCAATGCTTGAATCCAGGAGTTTAAAGTTGCTGTAAGCTAACTCTAGCCTGGGACAACAGAGTGAGACTCTTGTCTAAAAAAAAGTATACTATGACTTCTATAAAAATTAAGGTACATTGCGCAGCACCTGTGGCTCAAAGGAGTAGGGTGCTGGCCCCATATACCAGAGGTGGTGGGTTCAAACCCGGCCATGGCCAAAAACTGCAAAAAAAAGTTAAAGCATAAATAGGATAAATGGAAGAGTTAGATGTTTTCAAACTTTGTTGCTTATTAATCAACATTATCTTAAGACATGGTGCCTTCGAATGGTCTTTCCCTTAGGAGGCAAGGATGTAGATGACATAAGTGAAGAATACATGTTCCCCCCATCATTTATATTAATTGAGGATTTTGATGTTTGGCCTAGTTATTGTAATAGATAGTGTTCAATCAGGAAAACAGAAACCACTCTATGTATATCAGATATGAAGTTGTTAATACAGGGGATTATAGAGTGAGAGAAAGAAGGTCAGGGAGCCATCTGCTATAGATTAGATATTTGTCCCTCCAAACGTGGTATTAATATTTGATCCCCTACATTAGAGGTGAGGCCTAAAGGGAGGTGTTTAGGTCATGAGGGTGGATCCCTCAAAAAATGATTAATGCTCTCCCTGGATAGAAGTGGATTCTCAGTCTACTGTTAGTTCTCTTGAGAGCCTAGGATCTACCCTCTTGCACTGACTTGCTCTCTTGCCGTGTGATCTCTGCACTGGCCAGTTCCCCTTTGCCTTCTGCCATGAGTGGAAACCATGTGATGCTTTCATCAGATTCCCAATCTTCCAGTCAGTGGAATCATAAGCCAAGTCAACTTCTTTTCTTTATAAATTACCCAGCCTAGCCTGGGGTATGCGTTTATAGAAACACAGATGAAAAACATTATCATTAACAACTTCAGCAAGCAACACTAAAGCAGGGATTTTTCAAGAAGTTATCTAAAAGCTGCTTTCAAAACTCATGGCCACTAAGTCACCTGCTTGCTACTGCTTCTTGAGAATAATGACTTTCCTTTCCAAAACTCACCAAGAGCCTCTCATCATCTAATCTATCCTGGAACTGTGGGGAAGAAATCCTCAGGACCTTGGCAAAAGAACAGTTATTTGGGAGCTAGGCAGCTAAAGAAAGGAGGCCAGAAACCAAATTTCATGATTACAGTATCCCCCTTCCCATACTCCTGTAAATCCTCATGACCCTGACAAGAATATTGCCATTCTGGGAGGACAGCTAGTGACAGAAAGCAGGTCAGAGACCAAATGGCATAGTCACAGCAACCCACTCTCTAATCCTCCTGAAATCCTTCAAAACCATTGTTTCTGGAAGCATCAGAATCTCCTACCCTGGTCCTGCATAACAGACACAGCATTATTCACTCTGCAGGAAAGATGACTACTCTCACCTTTCATGACCTCCCCCCCCAATATTCCAAATACACTAATAAAAGTCCCTTGAAACTATGTTAGGGAGTCTGTTGTCAGACTTCATTCTAATCCTTCAAAATAAAGCCTACCTTTAATCCCTAGACTGGCCTCCTTTCTTTGGACCCTGGCCAGACTCTATCCCTAAACCTCTCAGGAACCACAGTGGGGAAGGACTTTCTGAAGTGTAGTCCCTTGTCTCTCCATGGCTAGAAGAGAGTAGCAGCAATGCCAAACTGACACAGTCTAGCCCAGTTCTCAAGGGCTTTGGTGATGGCTTATTTGAAATATCAAGAGATAAGACTTCCACACAAAAGGCAAAGGCGGGCGGCTCCTGTGGCTCAGCGAGTAGGGCACCGGCCCCATATACCGAAGGTGGCAGGTTCAAGCCCGGCCTCGGCCGAACTGCAAAAAAAAAAAAATAGCCGGGCGCTGTGGCGGGCGCCTGTAGTCCCAGCTACTAGGGAGGCTAAGGCAAGAGAATCGCCTAAGCCCAAGAGCTGGAGGTTGCTGTGAGCAGTGTGACGCCACGGCACTCTACCCAGGGCGATAAAGTGAGACTCTGTCTCTACAAAAAAAAAAAAAAAAAAAAAAAAGGCAAAGGCCACATGACAAGGAGATGTATCCCTCTCTTATCAGGATACTATTCTCTTCGCAGTCCTCCCCCAGGCTGTGGGTGGTTAGGTACTAGTCCCAGAAGTGCAGAAGTTGGGGTCAGTTATCAGACATTAGGAAAACGTCTCTCCTTGTCAGTCCTGGACATGTCCCAGGTGTGCCTTGGAAACCCTGGACTGGCCTTTTAACCATCTTCTCCCATCTGGAAAGGGTGGGCTTCCTACACTTGGGACCCTATGGCTCCCAAGAATGGCTCTACAGGGTGTTGGCTATTCCTCTTTCCAGAAGATAACATGGATAAGTTGCTAGCAAGGGAAGGGAATGAAAGCACGAGATATTCTTCAGAACTATCATCTTTCTCCCTCTATCTGAAAATTTATGTACTTTTTTCCACTTTGTGACCTTTTAATCAGTGAATAGAGAAAGGCTGCCTCTGTGCCTCAAATAAGAAAAGTTTTAGGGGACTGTCCTTGCTACAGTTATCTTAGTAATAAAAGAGTCACCTTGCCCTGCTCTGAGAAGCAGAGACCAGAGGGGTGTCTAGGGAGTTGAATTAAGGTCTCTACTTCTGCTACTTCTGAAATAAAAGAAAGTCATATTATCAGCAGAACGCTGAGAAACCAGGGCAGATAGTGTCTGTTTATAACTTTATATTATCTTACATAAAAAATAAAATGAATTTTTTTTTTTTTTTGAGACAGAGCCTCAAGCTGTCACCCTGGATAGAGTGCCGTGGCATCACAGCTCACAGCAACCTCCAATTCCTGGGCTCAAGCGATTCTCCTGCCTCCACCTCCCAAGTAGCTGGGACTACAGACGCCCGCCACAAGGCCAGGCCATTTTTTGGTTGCAGCCGTCATTGTTGTTTGGCAGGCCCGGGCTGGATTCGAACCCGCCAGCTCAGGTGTACGTGGCTGGCGCCTCAGCCCGTTGAGCCACAGGCACCGAGCCTGAATTTTTATTTTTTGAAAAACTTTTGACTGATGTTTATCTCCCAGTTCTCAAAGTTTTATTTCACTTTTATTTTTTAAAAAACCCAAGTGGTTAATTACTTAATGTCCCCTCATCTCTAGCCCAATGTAAAAAAAAAAATGACAGGGATAGTATCCCACTCTCAGGGCTCTGAGGACATCAGACAATCAGGAATAAAGACTCCTGGAAATTTGCTACCAATAATCTCTGCTGAAATCCACATCATTATCTGAACCTCAATCTAAGGGTTCTGGCAGCTACACTCTGCGGTAGTGGTGGGGCAACAGGCAGAGATGGCACATCTGTGCCTGAGAGTTCACTGTCAGAGACCTGAGCCCCACAGGTGGCAGGCCTCACAAACCAAAGGGCTTCTGCTCAGAGCCACACCCTAAAGGAAGTCATCAGCACCCCAGAAACACTGTACCCAGGACAACTTGCCTCCTTCTGACAGAAGAAAGAGATGAGTTTGACAGCAGACACACCCAAACTCAATTCTGGGTCCCATCCGTTCTAAGCTTGGGGAAGTTATTTAATCATCTGTTTAATTCCTGTACCCGTAAAATGGAAAGAAAACCTATTTTACAACTTGTTATGTTAATAGTTGGAAGGATTCAGTGGGATAACCTATGCAACTTACATAGCATATTGTCCCTAGCAGGCTTCCACAAGTGTATATGTCTTTCTAAGGCACTATTTCTTCCACTTCTTCCTTCTTCTATATCCTTCCCTTTAGGCTACATATGTCTCCTAAATTATAATTTTCAGGAATGCAGAAGGATAGATCAAAGTGTTTAGTTGTGGGGGAGGGGGTAAAAGGAACAAGAGCTTCTTGGAAAAATGCCTGATTCCAGGTTGGGAGCCAGAAATACCCAATGGTGAGATCTCAATGGTGAGATTTCTGGAACTTCTCACATTTCAGAAAGCAAGGAAGTTATTAAAGACAACTGATTATCATGACAGTCAAAAGTCAACCTAAAAAGGCACATTGGCCAAAGATGAGCATCAATAAAGATAATAAACATAATTATATTAATAAAATCCATAAGCTCATAATGATACCAAAACAACCAAATAAATATTCTTAGTCATTTCTGAAAGATGCTAGAAGAAATAACTCTTATTTTAAAAACAAAGTATTTCAGCTGACAAAAAATAAATATTAGAATTATCATTACCGTTAGCATTTCATTATAATTTATAAGCCCTAATAAAATAAAAGGCTGCCAGTATCATGCAAAAAAACAACCAGATATCATGTGCCCCCTGAAGGGAGTGAAGTGAATTTCCCACCACAATTGGACCTAAACCTCACAAAGTCTCTAGAACTTATTACTGACTTACAGGACATATAGGGATCATAAGAACAAGTTAAATGGTTGCTGAGATCAGTAAAATCCAGTCTATGGACAAATCTATAAGAAAAATGAACCAATTTCTTCAACAAATAAACTACTTTTAAAAAATACCGCCATAGATTCGGTGCCTGTGGCTCAGCAGGCTAAGGCGCCAGCCACGTACAACTGAGCTGGCGGGTTAGAATCCATCCCGGGCCTGCCAAACAACAATGACGGCTGCAACCCAAAAATGGCCGGGTGTTGTGGCGGACGCCTGTAGTCCCAGCTACTTGGGAGGTGGAGGCAGGAGACTCGCTTGAGCCCAGGAATTGGAGGTTGCAGTGAGCTGTGATGCCACGGCACTCTATCCAGGGTGACAGCTTGAGGCTCTGTCTCAAAAAAAGAAAAAAAAAAAATACTGCCATAGAGATAGTTAATTAAAAAGAGTTTTCAATGAATGCTGGTGGTTTGATGATGGAGCCAAGATGAGGAACAAGACATTGGTGTAATCTGAGAATATTTCTCCACAAAATGCTAATCAATTATAATTTCAGGTAGAGAATTTAATGTGGAGAACTTTGGAAGATTCTAACCTGCCCAGGTGAGGAAGGTAATACCACCTTTGTACCTCCTAATGCGCCACAGTGAGAAGAACAAAGAATTTGTGTGATATTGCTACCCAGGATGCATGACCTGAGTTTAGTCATGGGGAAACATCAGGTAGAACCACTATACAGAATAAAAGGCCCATCAAGAACTGTCAAGAACATGAAAGACATGAAAAAAATCAATGAATTGTTCCAAACCAAAGGAGTCCATAAGAGACATGACAATAACTTCCTGAATAGGATCCTGGGCCATACACAACAGAGTCAAAGAGGGATGGCTAGTGAAATTTGAATAGGCTGTGAGAGTTGTCAGATTCAAAATGGAGTTACTAGTGTTAAAAACCTTGACTAGTGGATTTGGGGAAGGCCATGAAGGGAGAGTTCTCAAGCACAAATGCTTGATAACAAGAATCATCACAAAAAAATCTGCAAAACCCACAATCTTGCCTAAAGGTCATCATAACCTTACAGACAAAAAAAATTGCTCAGCAATTGCCTGTTCAACCTTTCTCAGACTGGCATGACCCTTGTTACTGATCCTTATAGTCAAGGGTAATTATCTCAAAACAATTACAAAATCTTCCTCGTTCTTCCTTTATAACCCTTTGTCTTCCTCTACCTCCCTCAGTATGCACACAGTTTACCATCACATGCATATTCTCATTACAGTGTCCATTCCCAAGTAATACAAATATATAAGAGAGCCTCTCTATAGGCTCATTACAGTGCCCATTCCCATTTCGCTTTTTTTAGAGAGCCTCTCACTGTTACTTAGGTTAAAAGAGATCTGCAGGTCAGAGATTAGTCTTGCACTAATGTCAATTGTTTGGTTTGGAGGTTGTATGTTACATGTGTAGGAGTATCCATGTGTAGGAGATATGCACATTAGATTGTTCTGTGGTAATGAAACATCTCTGCAACCTGCTGTCCACATGTTCAGAAAAGGACCAGAAGTGGGCAATGGAGTGAACACAATGAAGTTTTATCAGCTGGGAAATCAGTGGCAGGCATATGGGAATTCTTTTCTTTTTCTTTTTGTTGTTGTTGTTATTGTTGCAATTTTTGGCTGAGGCTGGGTTTGAACCCATCACCTCTGGTATATGGGGCCAGTGCCCTACTCCTTGAACCACAGGTGCTGCCCTGTATGGGATTTCTTTATACATACCTGGAGGCAACTTGACAGAGTCTTGAAGGACATGTACTTTGGCCTGGGTCATGGCCCGCTCCTTCTCTGCAAGGGCCCGTGCACGGGCCTGTATGATATGTCTCTCCAACATTTCAACCTCATCCAGCCGCTGCTTATAGAGTTCCCGAATCTGGTGAGTGAATGATCAAATGCACAGAAATATGGTGAGATTACATAGCTTTACTCAACTGCACTGCAGCATCAGGGCTTCCAGTAAAGCACAAAAGAATAGCCAATGAACGAGGCGGAACAAGATGGCGGACGAGTAACAGCTTCCTTGCAGCTGGGCACAGTGAGATTGGGGAGAGAGGACTTCAAGCATCTCTGCCAGGCGGGATCTGCCCAGAAACTTCCCTTTGGGGACACAGGGAGACAGCGTGAGGCTTCTGGACACCCTTAGGAAGGCTAAAGTGGCGGAGATTGGGCAAGTGGTTGCGTCTGTTCATTAGGTCTGATCCTGCGGTGGCTGTGGGTGGGGCAGCAGTGAGACTGCAGGCTGGAAGGGACTTGCCTGTGAACTGTTTGGGTTTCTTTTGGACTTGGCACGTGGTTGAACTGCCTTGAGAGAATCTGGGCAGGAGTGTGGGGTTTTTTGAGTGTTGCCTGGGGCCCCAGACTGGGCCACCAAGTCAACCGGAGCTGCCAGTGTTTAGTGGTGGGCTGTGTGGAGCCATTGTGGGAGAACTGCCCTCAGTTCAAAGAATTCTGAATAAGCTGAGCCTAGTTTCAGACCTGGAATGGCCAAATATCAAGGTGAAGTTTAGCGTTTGAAACTGGATGATGATTCAGTCATAAAAGGAGTAATTGACCAAGTACTTGTGGCAGTTGTAGTCAGATTCACTTTGGTTGCTACCCTGCTATATGCACTTTTCAAAGATGAGGCTCTCACTATGTTGCCTAGGTTGAACTTAAACTCCTAGGCTCAAACGTCTTTCTACCTCAGCCTTCCAAGTTGCTGGAACTACAGGCCCATGTCACTGTGCCCAGCTCTAAGATTAATTTTAATTAATTAATCTTAATTAACTATAACAGAATCAGGAATAATGTTTAAACTCTTAGATGTCTTACATATCCATATGTAGGGACTAAATAATAAAGTAGAAATTTAAGAGTTAACACATGAAGATAAACAAAATTTGTATGTTTCATCGAAAACAAATGAAAAAAGTATAAAATAGAAAAAAAGTCAATTCTGAAAATTAAAAACCAGTTATGTTTTCCTGTAAAAATTGTAAAAAGGATAGGGGCAGCACCTGTGGCTCAAGGAGTAGGGCACCAGCCCCATGTACCGGAGGTGGTGGGTTCAAACCCGGCCATGGCTAAAAACTACAAAAAAAAAAAAAAAAAAAAATTGTAAAAAGGATTATTAAACAAAAAGACACCTAAACAAATAAGAAATAGCAGGTTGCTGGACTACAAACTGCCAGATGGCTGATTTGATACTGTAAGAGAAACATACATGTTCAATACAAGGTTAGGAAATGGTTCTTCCTGCTTCTAGATACAAAAGTGGGCTTTAGGAATGCCAACAGAACAGATGTTTCAAGATTTATAAAAACTGAGGCACTCTAAAAGTACATATTCTCAGATATGAGATAAGGGCCAAAAATATTTTTGATTTTTTAAACATGGAGAATGTTGATCTAATGAAAATAATTTTATTTGTTCCTTTGCCTAATTCTCTGACATTTGCTTAACCACGAATCCTGTTAATCAGGATTTCCCAAGAGGACCAAGAAGGCAAGGAAAAGGGATGGGTGCATCTGACACTGCTTCCCTACATCCTAAGCCCCAACTTCTGAAACAAAACCTGGTGGCTTAGGCCTGGAGGAACCATGTGTTCAGAGTCAGATAGTCATAACAGGTAGACAAACCAGAAGCAAACAGAGCCATCCTATCTCCTAACACAATTTCTCACCTTCTTCATAATGTGGTAAAGAAGGCCCCTTATTAGGCACTTCAAAAGTCGGCCCCTGCCCTCTTGGTGCAGTGGGCTTTGGGACCTTCACAAAGAGGTATCTGAGGCTCAGCGCCCTTAACACAATGGTTACAGCGCCAGCCACATATACCAAGGCTGGCAGGTTCGAACCCAGCCCGGGCCTGCTAAACAACGACAACCGCAAAAACAAAACAAAATAGCCGGGCATTGTGGCAGGCACCTGTAGTCCCTGCTACTTAGGAGGCGGAGGCAAGAGAGTCGCTTAAACCCAAGAGTTGGAGGTTGCTGTGAGCTGGGACGCCACGGCACCTACCGAGGGTGACATAGTGAGACTCTGTCTCAAAGGAAAAAAAAGGTATCTTAAGTTTTCATGGGAAGGCAGGTAGAGATAAAGTTCTCAGGACCCAGGAAGTTGGGGGAAGGGGAGAAAAAGCCACAGAACACAGATTACATCTTGCTTCATGTTGTAAAACCCACCAATCCTCCCCAAAGCTGTATGATCCCAGGTACATCGCTTCCTTTCCCTCGGCTTTTTCATTTATTAAATTATCTATTGTTCTTACACGTTTGCCATGTGGGTAAAAGAGCTTAAGGACTTAAAATGCACTCTGCATAGATGATGGTGGTTTCAGCTAATAGTAAAAACACAAATAACAATAGCAACTTTGGAGCCCATCTTGTATTTAGCTCTTGACCCTTTAATTACTGTTGTCATCACAACCACCCATTTTACCAAGTGAGGAAACTGAGGCTCAATATCTTTCAGAGGAGCTGCCAAGGCGGGAATCACCCGTCGGACTAGCCAATTCGCAAGGTGGTCGGGGGCACTTGTCTAGGTCAAGGGTGAGTCCCCCTGGGAGAGCTGCGGGTCAGAAGGCAGGGATAGGACCGGACGGCTTCAGGGGTCCGCACCTGCAGCCCAGAAAGAGGTGGTTGGCCCAGACCATGGAGAGGGACAGGAGCTGGTCCAAGCGGCCACTGCCGTCGGGCGGGTCGCGGTAGTCGGGAAGGTGGCGCAAGATGAATTCCATGCGGGCCTTCCATTGCTTCTCGCTCTCCGAGTAGGAGCGGAACTGCTCCGCGAAGTCAGCCGCCTGCCGCACCCCTGAGACCAGCTCCTCAACCGCGGCGGACGCCTCGCCACCCACC
>CAUYON010148797.1:0-23731 GCA_963573935.1 Arctocebus calabarensis
AGAGACAGAGTCTCACTTTATCGCCCTGGGTAGATTGCCGTGGCGTCACACTGCTCACAGCAACCTCCAGCTCTTGGGCTTAAGCAATTCTCTTGCCTCAGCCTCCCAAGTAGCTGGGACTACAGGCGCCCGCCACAGCGCCCGGCTATTTTTTTTTGTTTTGCAGTTCGGCCGAGTTTTGAACCCGCCACCTTCGGTATATGGGGCTGGCGCCCTACTCGCTGAGCCACAGGAGCCGCCCATAACATAGCTTTTGTTTAAAAAAAAAGTCTGTCAGATTTATAAATCCACATGTATGTACACATACCCACATACATGCACACACACACATTTAACACCTGGTTGTGCAAGATAAAGCAAAATCTTATTGTACCAACCTCTAATGAAATTTTTCCAAACCAAGCAAAAAATGAACTGTAAACAGAACGTGCATATCCTGGGATGTTCCGTATAAGGATGAAGGCTAAAATCTAAAGAAAATCCACAAAAGCAAATATTAATAATGTCCTTGTTGAAAAATATTTTACATATAGCTTTCCTTTGACTGGTACCTTTATTCTATTTATGTTCTTGAACTTGACACTTATAGAATTTTTTTAAACAAAGTATTAGGAAGTTATTTTTGCGTAGAGTCCACCCAGACTGGATTTCTTAATATATGGACTGCAGACCAAAGCAGATTTTAGATAGTATATGGCTAAACAATTTTATGTATATTCTCCTGACGCCATTTTTGTGGAAAAAGTTGGTATCACATTTGTGCAGTAAAACTTCATAAAATCCCATGATACAATTCTGCTGCATGATACAATTCATATACTATCTGCCTGGTTGGGAGCCACCTGCTTTCTTTATTCTGCCAAAATCTTTCTTCCACTAACAGCCATGTTAGCATGGGAAATGCCATGGCTTTCGAGATATTTTCACGTTTTCTTTGCATGGCCTGGCATGATGTCCTGATCTGTATTTGCATGTAATTCATTTTCCTCTCTGGATCTTTTCTCCCCTAGAAGAATCTCTAGCTTTTGGGCTTCAACTTTCACTTCACCTTGCTCCCCTGTCCTTTGGTACCAGGTGAACAATCTTGTATTTTCTATACCTCCAATTCATAGCCTCACATCCAGTAACCAGTTTTTGAAGCAATAAACTTGCTTTTTAAAAATCTGCCTCCTTATTACAAAAACAAGGATTTGTAAAGAAAAAAAAGTGTTTCCACATTCACAGCCACCTTTCAAAAATTTTCTCTTGTAAAAGGATTGAAAAATTTATTGGTACTTCAATGTTGATCACTGTGGGCACTGGCATTTTCTCAAAGGATCTAGGAAGAAGTCTCTGGGATGCACACAGGACGAAAAAATAGGAGAAGATGTGTGGATAACTCTAATTACTTGGAAAAAGGAACCAATGTGAACTACTCAGGTACAACTGACTGATCCTCAAGGAAAACAGTATCAGACAGACTCAAATTTGGATCCACCCTTTGCTTATGTTAGTTTTGGGACTTTTGGCAAGGTGTATAACCTTTGGGTCTTTATCTTCATTTATACGAATGAAGACAAACTTAACTGTGAAAATTGATGGGAACATTAAATGAGAAAACGTCTCATATGTGAGGTACTTAAAACATACACTATAAGTAATTTAAAGAAACATAGTAGGTAACTGACAGCATAGGTAATATACATAAACAGCAAAAATCATGATAGTGAGACCTAAATGAAAGCTTTGTGCATAAAGCCATTTGAATATTATTATAATTAAAGTATTGCACAAACTGTTAAAAAAGAATAACACATACACTTATACATACCAATCACTAGACTAATAGAAAATCTATAAAAAAACTATAAATAGTCCTAAGCAAGTCATTTTCCTTCTTTCTGACTGTAATCTACCATTTTTCCAATGTGTATTTCATTTCTTGAGCATACTCAAGTCCTGTTTTCTCATATGCTTAGTAAACAATATGATTCAGGAAGTTGAAAATCAGAGACACAATGGCCATGAAGAAGACAATTAAGGTCTGTGGAATTATTTTTATTGTCTTGATATAGAAATAACAATGTTTAAAATTTGACCAGCATTTATAACTCGCTGGATACTGTGCTAAACACTATGTATATCATTAACGGGTAGCACCTATCCTATAGTTAAGCCTTTCTGGAAATATTTGTCTAGACTGACGGACAAAACTAAGAGGTCAAGATTTAAGAAATAATACATAAGCCTTCTCTTCTGTTTGGTTAGGTTGGGAAAATATTTTTCCCATAGGATACCAGGAATCTTGTTCAAGTTTAAAATCTTAAAGGTGCACCTTTAGATAAGTACTCTAAGGATATATACATAGCTCATATAAGGAGGTCATTACGAAAGTTTTCAGACAACCTGTGTTATTGTCCATTATTTCTCTTCCAAGAAACAGAGTCAACAGGGTCCTTTCTGATTCACCCATGCAAGTGTCAACTTGCTTGGATTATTGGTGTTGCTGGGAGGGCTTCATTTGTTTTCATTTGCACAGACGTTATGTTTCTTGATTTGTATGTATCTCAAAACTTTCATAATGACCTGCATATAATCACAGTAACTATGACCCTCCTATAGATCCCTGTTCACATCTAAGAATAAAAGTGAAATGTAGTCAGCATAAGAATATAACCTGCCACTTGAATGCCCTGACTTTTACCATAGGAGATGAAAGCCCTTGAAAATAAGTGGCAGCCAATCAAATTGGAGGTTGCTGCAGTGTGTTCCAGGTATATTCTTTTACTCTGCAATGGAGAAGCTAAGGCACTAACAAAAACACTTGGCAATATGAGTATGTGGAGGGTGGTGATGAAGAAGGCAGTGCTATGTCTCAGAAGTGCTGCTACTTCGTGTGTAGCTGCTCTCTCACTTAGCTCTCCTTATATTGTTCTGTGTTGGTGCACTGTGAGTGGCAATGTTTCCTTCCCATCCTTCGAGTCATAGAAATGGTATCAGGTAAGATAAACATAAAACTATGGAGGAGGTGAGATTCTACCACTAACCCACCAATGCCACAGAGTTATTAGTAAGCACTACAGTTTGTTGTCTGTAGAAGTCATGAAAAGGCTGTATGAATATAATATTTAAAATTTCATCATCAATTATGTTTGGAGAATCTATCATGTGGTTGTTGCTATTGACTATTCTGAGGTTAAAAAAAAAAAATAGTCCATGCATTAGAAGAGAATTTAAGCTCCATAAAATCCCCCAGAATTTTTCTCTGTTCACCATTTGCCCAGAAGGGCTACTCATTTTTCAGACCTCAACTTAGATACTACTTCCTCCAAGACTCTGCGCTGATACCAAGATTGACTAGGAAGAATTCTCATGTTTCCAAAGCAACCTATATTTAATCATTCTCACACTAATTGCAATGACCTCTGGTTACCTGCTATCAGAGGTATCATATCTCTGGAAAATGTAAATCTGATTTGAGTATCCCCCAGCCTCTGCCCACCTCTAACAGTCATTATCACATACTTCTCTAAACCCTAGCTCTGTGAGTTCCCACAGCACTGGCATTCTTTATGTTCCCTAAATGTACCATGCTCCCTTCCAATCCAGAGCTTAAGTTCTTGTTGCCCACTGTGCCTTCATCCCTCCATTCTGCTTAATTTTCTTACGGAAATCCTCCCTGACCATCAACCACTCTTCTTTTAATTTCAACTTGGTAATATGCCCTTATTATATTCTCTTACAGAATTATGTACTCCTGTTTATAATAATGCAGTTTTTATATGATTACTATCTATAAGAGAAGAATGTAGGCTCCATGAGGGTAGAAAATGTGTCTGATTTGGTTATCATTGCAATCCCTAGTGTAATGTCTAACATACAGTAAGTATCAAATACTGTTAAGTGAATAAAAAATTGTTAAATCCATGAATGAATGTTTATTGATCTGTACCTCTATTAGATTGAGTTTCTTGAGGGAAG
Source organism: Arctocebus calabarensis (assembly GCA_963573935.1). NCBI lineage: Eukaryota > Metazoa > Chordata > Mammalia > Primates > Lorisidae > Arctocebus > Arctocebus calabarensis. The sequence goes on from CAUYON010148797.1 coordinate 3,961, forward strand.
GTGCCTTATCTTAACATTGAGCCTCTTATATCTAGCGTGTTACTTAACACACAGTAGATAATAGCTATGATTAAAGGGATAAAGAAATCTGAATAAATGCTGAAAAAGCAAACATAAGAAGGGGAATTAACATTTACTAAGTGCCCATCAAGTGACAAATACTAAGCTAGATCATTTCCATACATTTAATACAACCACCCTTGAAAGAGAGTTTAACATTAATTCAGAGGAAGGGCTCAGAAAGATTAAGTAACTTCTTCCATTTTCTGGAGTTTGCTCTTAAATTTCTCTGCCTGTAAAAACAATGGTCTTACAAGAATTAAAAGTAAACATTTTGCTAAATCATTACCTGTACCACAGAAACAGACGGGTGGAGTTCATTGCACTCTGCTTTGTTTTTACAACTGCTAGCCCAGATGGAATAGGTCTAAAACAAAAAATGTATGCAACAGTTCACAAAATGGTCAATTCTTAAAGAAACATAATTTTCACAATTTCTTTTCATAGTTTATTTGTTTATAACCTTATACTTCATTATGGCATATAAAAAGCATCAGTAAAAAGTACCCACAGGTTTGCTCAACTGTCCAAATGTAAGAAAGCAGAGAAAGAGGTGCATAGGTCTGTATTTTTCTGGAAATAGTGATGAGGAGGCAATGAAGGCGCTTTACATCAAATACCTTACATTTTCTTTTTCCCAAATATATCATAACTTATAAAATTCTCATTTCATCGAGCTTGCAGTCATTCTTCATATTTAACTTCTTTATTTTTTCTTTAAAATTTATGCCCATTTAGAAAAATAGATAAAAAAGAATTTAAAAGTAAAGATTTATTCATAAAAATAATTTATGACATGCTAAATCTTAAAGTTAATTTTATGTCATTTAGAATTTTGGAAAATTAGAAGATTACATTTCAAAACTTACCAAAAAAGAAACTACTGAAATAAACAATAAAAAATTTGAAATTTTGTTTGAGAAAAGAGGTTCACCCTTTCCTTCAGAAAGTACTTGGCGTTTCTGTAAAGCCAGATAAATGAAAGCAAACAGCATTCCGTGGAAGACTACCTAAAAAATAAAGAGAAAAAAAATTGTTTTAAATAGTCACCTATCAAAATATAGTAAAAATATTTACTGTTTAGGAATACACATAAAAGAAAGTAGGGAAAAAGCTTAAAGGTTTGGTATCTCTATGAAGAATTTAAATTTCAATAGTAAAACTTGAAGCAATGAAATAAGCCAATGACTTTTAGAAATCATCCCCCATAGACAAGCAAACACCTCTTGCAACAAGGTAAGATAAAGCCAGTTCATCTGGGCAGATCTCAACAGCAAGTAATAAAGACAATTTAAAAATAATAAAGAAACTCTCCTAAATACATGATAAAATGTAAACGCACCCAACAAAGATAAAATACATTTTGGTTAAATGCAACAAATAATAACAGCATGAAATAACACTTTAAAAAGAACTACATGCACATATGAATGGGGGAAAAAAAAAGGAAGGACAGAAAACACAAAGACTTCATGTGAAACATTGCTTCAATAGACTGAATGTTTGTGTCCACACAAAATACATGTGTTGAAACCTAATTCCCCGGTGTGATCATTTTGGAGGTAAGGCCTTTGGTGGGTGATTGGGTAGTGAGGCTGAGGCCTTTATGAATGGGATTAGTGTCCTTTATAAAAGAGACCCCTGAGAGCTCCCTTGCCACCTCTACCACAGGAGAACTCGGAGAAGGCAGCTGTCTATGAACTTGGCCTCACCAGACACCAAATCTGCTGATGATGTAATATCAGACTTGCCAGTTTTCAGAAGTATGAGAAATAAATTTTTACTATTTATAAGCCACCCAGTCTGTAGTATTCTATTACAGTAACTCAGATAGGCTAAGAAATCATACCATAGTTGACTGCATTATTGAGAAAGTTGCAAATTTAAAATTACTTGATATGGAGATTTTAGCAAAGATTTTTATTCAAATGCTTTTGAAATGCAATGCAGTACGTTGGAAAGTATATGTGTGTAGATATTGGAAACCAAAAATGGCACAAAATAGGCACTAAAAACATTTGGCAAGAGAAAAAGATGAGTCAAAGATTAAAGAAAAAGGGGAAAAATTGAAATAATTAACATCTATTTAATGTCTATTATTTCCAAATGTTGTGCTAGATGTTGTATATTCTCTTAATCAGTTAAACCTTAATCATCCTTCAAGATCAAGTTCATAAAATAATCCAAGATACCGCTTTCTTTTTTGCATACTTCCACCACAAAATCCATATTCCATAGTTTAGCACCCCTTTATTAATAGTAATCTTGAATTTTAAACTAGATTCTTCAGGCTTAGAAGCCTGGTGGCATGACTTCTTTCTAACATAGCACATCTCATAACAAACTCAGTATGTAGAGCACATATTGGGGCTCAATATTATTTTGAATGGCTTAAGCATGTATGTCAGATCAGCTATAAGTTAAAATTACAAGTCAAGCAAAGACCACTTGATAGACATTTTTAACTAATATTTTTCTAGCTGATTTACATATATATGCATACCCCTTCCACTGCTACAAAGAAAAAAGGGTAGTGGTAGTAGTGGACTGCTTTGATTTACTACATCAACATGTTTATTTATTCTATAATTAAGTAAAAATAAGTGAAAAAAATTCGGAACCATTTTCTAACAACATAACTTGAAATGACAAAATATCACAAAGTAAATACGTACATAACGGTCTAACCTCCATCTGAACCACCATTCATATACATTCCCTTTCAGTTCAAAACACTTGGACAATGGCCAAAGAGAAAAGATCTTTTCAAATGCACCCTGAAAAAAGGAATTCAGAAAATAAATTAAGATGACACAAGTCAATAATTGCTTTGCAATTCTATTATAAATTATAGTTTTTTTTAAAAGCTAGGACTATGTATGCATCATTCACAATTTTATAATTGTTATTTATTTCATTTGGAAATATCACTTCATTTGAAATACATTTAAAAATAAATCTATTTTACCAGCGGCTAATAAAGATGATTTAAAACTCTGTAACTTATTTTTACTTCACATGAAAGGCTACTGAGAGTGCAAAATTAAAAATCCCCAAACCCCAGTAATCAGAAAATTATTCTATTTAAGTTTAATACAAAATAGCTAATATTTACTAATCAAACAGAAAAATAGAAAATACCTCAGGCAATATGGTATTGATACCCTAAAGAATGACTGCTAAGATTAAAATATAGTTACCTTTCTCCAAATGTTCTTAATAATCTATAATTAACTACATGAGTTAAAAGAGTATTCAAAATTAGTCACTTTTCTCAATCAACCATACTCAAATGCCATTACTAGCCTTTGAAACAAAGTTTACAATTTTACTCTGGTCAAGTTATTGAATGGTACTCTCTTATTAATCTGACAGCCTGGAAAATCTGGGAATGAAGGGACAAAAGTCTTAGGTACATTCCTGCACATTAATGAAGTCTTTCAAAGAAGAGAACAAAAACCTCAATTTCCAGACTAAAGAATGATGACAAACTCAATTAAGGAAAGTTCCACCATTAGACCTTATGCCACATCATAAAAACATAACATCATGATTTTAAAAAGGCTATTACAAACCAAAGACAAAATATGAAAAATATTATATTTTAAGTAATGCTGAATCCTTAGATCAGAAGAAGTTTATTATAATAAACTACAAGACTCTCCATTCAACCAGAATTTAAAATGTATATATTAAAAATAGATTCTCTCAAAAGTTATGTCCCAAAAGAGTTGCAATATAATATACATATAGATCACATGTGCTGACATGAATATAGATATATAATAGGTATATATTCTATAAAAATGTAAATCTCATTGATTATATGTGGCAGATCTATGACATATATAAGATGTATTTAAAATTTTATTTCTAATTAAAATTTATTTCTTAACATGATCAAAAAATAAACATTTATCAGGGAACCTAGTCTGTGAAAGACAGTGGGGCCACATTGGAGTGGGAATCTTTTTCTTTCTTGTGCAGTGGTCAGCACTAACCTAAAGCTAGAGAAATGTTCCTAATCCCTATATTGAACCTCTGGTCAGCTTTCTTTTCTTTCCTTCAAAAGTACCCAAAGACTGTTGGGAATTTTAATGAATAACTGCCCAGTAGTTATTGCTATAACCTGACTAGTTCTTTATATATTTGCCTGTTGCTTCTTTATTTTATTGATCCATTAAAAATACCTTGAATGTTAGGAAGCAATAATAATGCCTTAAATGCTCCTAAGTATAAAAATAAGTATAAATGCCTACAAAAAATGCCCCCAAACAGCTTTCTAGGATTATATGTATAGACAAACAGAATGCCTATAGGGCATGTATGCCTGGCACAAACAGTGTTGGAGGTACAAGTAAACCACAGAACATGTCACAACTATAGACATTCAAATTAAAAGGTTGTTATAAACTTCACTGCTACTCTGCTAAAGTGAGAAAGTCTCAACCATCAGAACAGAGGGATCAAAGGTTAAAGCTAGGAAAATGACCAAATTTTATAAAATTAAACACAGCACATATATACATATCTTTGCTCCCAAGCTGGTTTTACTAACTGCCAAAATTTTATTCTTATGTAGTTATAGAAAAATCAAGTAATACTTTGATGCAATGAATAATGCACAAACTAAGTTGCACATTCTGTCAAGAGAATTTTGATCTCCACTTAGAGTAGTGTCTTATAAGAGGCATTCAATAAACGTTTGATTGATCAAAGTCAAGTAAAATGGATCCTGAACAATTGCCAGAGGAAGAGCTTTAAATTGCTCTTACAACAAAAACAGTGGTAACAAAAGTAGATATATCTCAAAAGAACTACATGGAGTAGTCAACTATAGAGTGACACTTTTATTACAGTCATTAAAAAATGAAGCTTAAAAAAAAAACTGAGTCTTCTCACATACTTTAATAGACTTGAACTTTAAAATAAAATATTACAAAATATAAATGGAAAAGACTGTACAAACCTGAGAATATGCCAAAAAACATATGAATAACAGCAAAAAGGCTAGTTTCAACAGTAAGCCAAAATGCCAGAAACAATTTCCTAAGAGAGAAAATATTTAATTTACTAACACATATGAATTTGTATTAGAAAACATATTAAATACTTTCTATTTAATGTATTTATACCCTGACAAATTCTTAAAATAATTTAAGGCTGCTTACAAGGATACACAAAATACATCTAGCTAGCACACATTACAAGTAGGGCAAAACAAAAATCAGGTGGAGGATTCTTGCTAAGAATGAGGCCATAGGGTATCATTGATACTTTAGATACTTGCTGTTCATCTACTATAAATTACATTTTAAAATACTTCCTGGATTAGATTCTATCTATTCGTTATTGAAAGTTACAACAAATTTTGGCACAATATGTTCAATGTAATTTTAACAAACACTTATGTTGAATATAAATTAGGTAATATTGCTTAAACACTGAAGATCCAAAGAGAGTTTAAGCTCCCTAATGAACTAGGACTTAACTATATGATATGTTTTAACATATACATATTTTAAATGTGTTCAAAGTTTATTTATATTGATTGTTTATTAGATAATATGCTGAATTGATATATAAAAATTAAACTACAGAGGCTATCTAAAGAAACTAACAAATCTTAACAGAGGAAGTTCAAGTCGTTCCTGAAAAAGTACTTGATGTTATAAAATAGCCAATGAAAAAATGTTTTTGAAATACAGTTATTTGGTTGAAGGAGTCAAGTTAAATACATTTTAAAAAATAAATTCCTTTTTTAAAAAAGGGAAAATTTTATTTTAATGATATGATCTTGAGAGTAAAAAATTAAGATAAATGACTGTGGCCTTACTTTGAACACTATTAGTAACTGGCTATGTGAAATTTGTAAACAACAACCTTTTGGGTTCCTTATACATAAAACAGGTTGATAATAACTGCTTAAATGGCTGTTTAATAGATAAATTACATTAGTGATTGACATAAGAAGCCTTTGTAAATGAATATTTACTCATAATCTGTATACATAAGAAATCAAATAAAACAGAGCTGCCAAAGTTGAAGCAGAATGTAGGGGCCTGTCGTCCTACTTGGCATTCCTTTTTCTCCTCTCGATCCTTCAACTCTGACTCTGTACAAGACAGTTTGAAAACTGTAGCCTTAGTTATTATGTAAAATGGCTTTGAAAAATCAAAACTTAGAAAATGGAAAATGCACACAATATAAATGTAAGCTATTATTCTTCACTGTTACATTAGTTGAACTATTAAGCTGTAATATTTAGAAAAGGTTAAAAAACAAAATTTTAAAATGTCAAAACTGTACATAAACTATTACATCTATTAATAAAAATAATAGCCTTTAGCAATTAAAAAGAAATCCAGTACACAAAAATAATACATTTACTGACATTATTAAGAGTATATTTACCATTTGCTTTTTTTTGAATTATTTGTGGCCATACTGCTAACGTAACATATATGATCATGAACCATACTGTGACCAAAGGGACAAAGTAATAGAATTGATAAGGCCGATCCATTACTATACATAAGACCACTACCAGGAAATTGAGACGAAATAAGACCTATTAAAAAGGAGAAGAAAATGGTTTTCATTCCAATTCCAGGTACACATGAAGAGCAAAGACATTTTCTCTGGCAGAGTATAAACATTTAAGACTCAGAAATAACTATGAAAGTGTATTTTACTTATACCTAAAATTACATTTGTTCTACATTCACTGTAAAGAGGTGAATATAAGATATTTATGCATTGTTATATTAACTAAATCCCAGCAAAGCACTAGCCTGAGCTATCCTCTCGCTGCAATTGCCATCTTGTTAAATGCAAGAAAAAAAAATTGAAAAACCTCTTTCCTAGAGCTATAGTTTATAAACAGAGATTAGATTATTTTAAGAAAGGGATGTCATTTTATCTTGTTTGATGTTGATTCACCCCATTTGGGATTAAGTTGAGAGTTGTCATAGATACAAAATAATATTACTCTAAGTGTCTCTGGAACCTTTTTAAGAGTTATTTCAGGTATCAGTTTTGATGTCATTCAAAGAACACAGAATTTGGGCTGATTTATGTTAGTGTTATACTACTCACTATATAACCTTGGGCAAATTATTTAACCTCTCTGAGCCTTAGTTTCCTCATCTGTAAACATTGAGATAACAACTTACGGTTGTAATGGGGGAGTAAATAAAATAATGTTTAGAAACTACTTAACAGAAGAGAACTTTTTTTTTCCCAGTTTTTTTTGGTGGGGGCTAGGTTTGAACCCACCACCTCCAGTATATGGGGCCAGCGCCCTACTCCTTTGAGCCACAGGCGCCGCCCAACAGAACAGAAATTTAATAAATACTAATCCTCTTCTCTGAGAAAACATACCATCATACAATAATTTCAGATTACTATGTATACTTCTACAAAACTAAAGTGAATCAGCAAGCTGTCTTTTTTATAGCACTGCTTTTATTACATATTTAAATTACATTTCTCATCACTAATAAGTTGCTTATTGCAAATTACTAAATTCCTAAACATAGAAATAATACAATTTTAAAGTGCTATTTCATAAATTCGAATTATTCATGGTCTTATAATGACCATATTTATATTTGCTCAATAGTTAGGTGCAAAAGCATGTTGAATTTGAAAGAAAATTAAAATAACTGAATACATTCCTACCTGACATACTCTATGGATTCCAAAGTCTCCTTTGATCCAAAAGTAGGAGAAATGCCCATACCCTGTCTGAAACAGATACGCAGCAACCAGAACTCGTATGTGCATGTACACAGGCAAGAACTGTTGACAAAAATAAACAGGAAAATAAACATTGGCATCAACTACACTCTGAATTACCAAACGAGTACATTGAACAAAGATAATAAGTCTCTGTTATCATTTGGCATTAGTTCAATGAACAGTTTATGCTCAAAAGTTAGGCACTATAGCAGGGATTACAAAAATGTAGATTTTGGAATCAGACAGTCCTAGGTTCAAATTCTGGTTCTGTCATTTTTCAGCTATGTGACTTTAAATTTTCCAATCTGCAAAATAAGACTATCACCTCCTTTAAAGGGTTCTTATGAAGAATGAATGAGATAAATGTGAAGTACTTTGTACATTAACTTGCACCCAGTTAGAATTCAATATATGATAGTCAAAATCATTAATCACTATATCCTGAATATAAAATTACTCTTGACTTTATATTTCGTGATGAAAAACAAACAAAAATCCCGCATTTTTGACCCCCTCAAATATATAGACTTTTGATCTTTACAAGTAGTTACAAATGACTACTTGTAACATTATTATGAAAAATATATATTTTCAAAAACATGCAAACGCAATCTAGGAATAATATTTCCTTACCATTTTCATTTTATGAAATATTTTGGTTTATATTCCTATGTCACTATCTTCATCATGCCCAATCCCTGTAATCATTACCATAGTTTTGTCATGGTTTTCCAGAGCATTACATCTGCACTTGTGCCTAAACTGAATGAAATACAATATGGCATGTGCTAAGAGTCTCTAGAAATGTTATTTCATTCATAAGTACTGATTCTCATAATCTCAGAACACTGTCATTCTGTCTGTCCAGCACACACTTTTTTTTTTTTTTTTTTTTAGAGATAGAGTCTCACTTTGTCGCTCTTGGTAGAATGCCATGGCTTCACAGCTCACAGCAACCTTCAGCTCCTGGGTCCTTTAGGCAATTCTCTTGTCCCAGCCTCCTGACTGAGGCTATGGGACTTCAGGTGCCCGCCACAACGCCCTTGGTATATTGGGCCAGCACCCTACTCACTGAGCCACAGGTGCCACCCCTTAGGTGTCTATTTTTGATCTCTACAATATAACCAGCGCACTGTTTTAAAAAATAATCTCTAAAAGGCTTGTTCAATGACATCCAATCCTCGCAATTATATGGCTATTCTTTCTAGAGTAACTACTAGATCTATATAATATTTCTTTGGCTTCTATTAATATTTTGTGGACCTGTGTGATCACTCCTGCAATTATCCAGCATTAATATTGTTTATGGCCATTTTAGACCTATCTTCCTCAAGTGATGCTTTGTAGGACAAAATAATTAAGTGGACACATTAAATAGATAAGGGCTTGAATGTACGCACCTTTTGCGTACACCCTTGACTACATCTGTTTCTTTTTGTGGGAATAATATTTTTTCTAGAGGAAACAAAAAAACTCTCAACCTATAGTAGACCATAAATTCTTCTACCTATTCTTTACTCTAAGCAAAATGATAGATTTGCTGTCTCCTAAATTGGTTCTTCTTGAGTTTCCTGGTCCACTCACTTTTGTTTACCTCTTCATTCTGCCCTGGATTATATTTTCCTTAAATACATTTTGCTTATTCCACTTCTGTTTTTCTTCAGAACCTGGTTAAAAACCTAATCTTTGCTATCTGATGAATGTCATTTTACCTTCTGGAGTTCCTATAGCTCCAATAATCCATTTATCAAATACAGAATTTTATTTATTGCCCTTCCTTATTAGTTACTTTTAAATGTCTTACCTCATTATTAAATATCAGAAATTTTCAATGAAGGCATAATACATTAGAATCACAAAAATGAAGGTAGGAAATTTAGTATTGAAATAACTTCAAAACTTATTTAATCCAAACCTACACCTTTATCTCATTCTTGAATGCGCTCTAAAATATCCCCTTCCTAGACTTGCCTAAGTAACTTTTAATAGCATAAAACATACAAACTCCCAAGGAAATCCATTCCATTTACAGGTGGTTATTAATTACTATAAAGTTCCTTTTCATGAAAAGTTGAAATCTATGTGTAAAAGCTACTAACTTTAGCCCTCTAGAGTAGTAGCTCTGTCCAACAGAAATAAAATATAAGCCACATAATAATTTTTTGATATGGCTACCAGAACATTTAAAAAGTTAAGAGGAACAAATGAAACTAATATTAATATATGTATTTTGTTTAACTCAGTGTATCCAAAATATTATTTCAACATGTAATGAGATAGAAAGAATCTACAAATTTTTGAACTTAGTATGAATTTATCATAATTGTATTTAATCTGGTATATATTTCACAGTTACAGCACATCTCAATTCTGACTAGCTACAAAGTGCTCAACAGCCCCATGTAGTGAGTAGGTATCATAGTAGAGAGTCTAGCTTTAAGGCTGTATGGCCAAGCTAAGTCACTCTTACATCTGATAGCTTTACAAGTATTTGAAAACAGATGTCAAATTTAGGTTAACTATTCCCAATTACTTTAATCACTCTCCATAAAATATGCTTTCAAATCACTTTAAGACCGGATCTGGGACTGCAAAGTTGGTATTGGTTATTATATTTAAGCAGTAAATACTATTTATTTAAATAAAACTAAATACCATAATGACAATTCCCCAAGTTCCTGCCAATATTGGCCTATTACAAATTTCATGTAATATTTCTCCCATACTTTTATTTGAAGATGTTTTCAGCCAACTGAAAAGTTGGAAGAATAGTACAATGGGCACCTAGATGCCCTGCAGAATCATGTAAAGGATGCTGCAGACCATGTGATGGTACTCCTAAGTATTTCTCCACATACCTCCTCGGAAGAAAGGATACCTTCTTACACGACCACATTATCGTAGCATATGTAAGACACATTTGTAGTCACTGAATATAATAGTATTTAATATGCAATCCATATTCAAATTCATTCAATTATACCAGTAATAGCCTTTATGATTTCAAAAGAAAATTTTTTGCTCTAGGAGCCTTAAATCAAGGACCACACATTGCATGAAGTAGTTTTGCTTCTTTCACCTCCTTTAAGCCAAATTGTTTTTGTTTTTCATGAGTCAAGTTTTACTCATGGCAAAATTTTGGTATTAAAAATATATTTGGAATTCCAGCTTCATTACAGCTAATAACTAGGCTGACTACTGGTTCTATTTTTTTTTCTCATTGCCCCAATTTTCTCTCATGACCTTCCATTGAGGTCTCTTTATAAAAGTTATTTACAAATTCTCAAAAGGGGGAAATAAAAAACACAATGGAACACAAAAATCACCTACTGCATATACCTAACTTGCTGCTTTTTTCATGTTAAGTTCATAGCATTTTATCCACATTTGTTATAAATTATATTTCAAAAGAATGTTTATACTAAGGATGACAATCTGCCAGACCATCTGGATTATTTTAATAATCCTCTAGAATTTTTTAAATAGTTTTCTCTTTTAGCATAAAAACATGGCACAACTGAAGCTTCACATATTTTACTCAAAATAAAAAACATTAAGTTTAGGTAATTAAAATAATTGTAGGAGTACCCTTTTCATCAGGGTAATCCCTCAAACAAGAATCAAGTCCCAAAATATGCTATCACCTATGTTAATAATGCTTTGCCAATGTAGATATAAGCTATTTTTAACCATGAAATCCTATATAAAAGAATAGGCATATGTTAATTAATCATTATATTCATCTTTTAATGAACAGTATGCTCTTCCAGAACAGAGATGTTTTTTAAAAACTGTAATTTAAAATGTATTGGGATGTAGTCTAAGATCTATTAGAATGTTAGGTTGGTAAATGATTATAATAGAATGCCAAATTGACTTCATCCTTTTATGATCTAAACACTTTCTGGAATCACTGAATTGAAGAACTCAATCTGCCATTAATTCTTTCTGCCTAATTTTTTTTTTCACGGTAGTATCACATTTTAATATGTCAGCAATTATGTCTCTAAATTATATTTTCTTAAAACAAACCCCTTCTTTCTCCCAAATTAACCCAGTCTTTATTCACATGGCAGAAATGTTTCTAGATTCAATATTTATCTCTATTTACTTCTTAGATAAGCACTGGATTTAGCCTACAAATTCTGAGCTGGATTTACAAACCATATCTTGCTATCTCTGTCCTTCCTTTTACTGTCTTGATTCTTCTATAGCTATTCAAATTCACTAGCTTCCCTTTAGCTGCAGTGCCACAGGAATTTCACTGTTGCCACAAATGTAATATCACATATAACTATAGCAAAAATTACACTTTATTCCTTTGCCTTCTGGCCTTCAAACAACCATAAAATCACCAACAATTTTTGAAAATAATAAAGAGACAATGAAGAATAACATTGTTTTCACATTGTTAGAGATACTTGAAAAATCCCGGTAACAATATTATTTACCTCCTTATTTGCTGCTGTGGAATTTTCAAAATACTCCTTTCTGGCCAACACTCCCCTCTTACCTCAACTTATTAAATATTATTTACAGATATGTACTTTACATAAGCAAATAAAGCAATACCTCCCGAATTATGAATGACTTTCTTAAAATTTTAACATACTGTATAGAAGTCAGGTTGTATCCTAACTATAAAAATCCACATGAAAAGTAGTTTTGTTAGCCTCACCCCTAAAAGCTTGTTTTAATTGTGACAACTCAAAATAAATACATCCTTTCTAACCCTGACATAGCAAAGGTGGCCACAGATCATGAAAATCCTAAGTATTTTAAGACACCGAGGGAGAAGTAAAAAACTATTTTGTCCATGTACAGAACACACTGGGTGATCAAAGGAAGGGATTTGCCCCCATGGGGGATCCAGGAGTACTTAGGAAGTTACTTAGGAAGTCTGGCATACTCATGGTCCAGGATGGTAGTGCATCTTTATCTGGATTTTCTGAACACTGAGGCAAGAGAGTTAAGTTTTTTAACTTTAAAAATGTAAAGATAGTTGATCAAACTTCATAAAAGTGAAGAACATAAAAATATAATTTGATTTCGATAGTAACTTGCCTATCAAAATCCTTTGTAATTGTCATCGATAAAGTTTCTTGATAACTTTAAATTAGCTGTTTAACCAGATGACAAGAAATAATACTTTTAGATATCAGATATTCCCATCATTAAAATTAAAAGAAAGTAAATATAAATCAAGTATTTCCTTATCTCTTAAAAATTATTTTTGCTATTAAAATTTTACTTCTCAAAGAGTTAGGAGAAGAAAGAGAAGATAGGATATCAAGTGGAAAATAAGAAGGGTCTCTAATGAGTAGAAAATAAAAAACACAAAAAAGAAACATTAAAATGATTACATGTCCATTTTGTGAGACTAGAAAAAAAAATAAGTTAACCAATGACTCCATATTGAACCTCAGAGTCAAAGCATTCTATAACAGACATACTCTTATCTGACAATGTGAATGTTACTTTCTTTGCATTATTATTATTGCTTAATATTTCGATGCAGCAATCATCTGATTTTTTTTTCTGAATGTATTTATCTTCATTCGTTCTTTAGGAGGTTTTTGTTTCTAGTTCTTATAGTTATTAAATTTTAAGCCTTTTTAATTCTATGAAAGCAAAAAAGTGGAAACCTAATAAAAACATGTATATGTATAAAAAAAAAAAGAAACATTAAAATGACATTTTCTATATGCTTTCTGAACTTAAAATACTTACTGTACTTGCTCCAGAGATGTGATAAATCAAAATTACTAGTTGCATCCAGCCTTTCCACTCATCTGTTTGTTCTCTATTTAATACTTTAGTCTGTGTAAAAGAATCAGAATGTTTTAAAATTCACCATAGATTATTTAGATAGTATATATTAAGTATGCTAAAATTTTTCTTATAAGATATAAGGGTAATGTTTCTTTCAAAAGAATCTTGGGAGGGGCAGTTAAAAGTTGTCATTTTATTTTCTGATAGAAGATGTCATAAAACTATTTGAATTATAATATGAATTTGAAAAATAAATATAAACTAAAGGAGATTTTGAATATTTAGTTGATCCTTTTGGTTTTATGTTAAAAAGACATTTAAACTATAATAGATGTGAATATTTATAAACCTAAAAATGGCATTCTGTAATTTTCTTTAGAATTTCTGAGTTAAAAAAAGACCTTATAGTTCTTTCAGACTTTGTCAGAAAAAGCTCTATTACAGTTTATTTCCCTTCATAATTCTACTAGATATGAAGAAATGATTAATAATCCTTAAAGGACAGGTATTTTTTTTTTTTACAATAGAACTTACTAATTCAAATGAATCATGCCTTATAAAGATGTAAGACAAATATTCTGAGATGTTACACAAATATTCTGAGCAATGACAGACTATTGAAAAATAAGAAATTCTAAAATACAAAATTCAAAAATAGGAAATTCAAAATGCTACTGAGTAGTCCACATCATTATGTAAGTTCTAAATTGTGTGTATATATGTCTGACTGAGAAATACATAAATATATGTTCATACATACTAGTATTTGTTAATATGTATAATTATATGTTTTAAATTTATTAAAGATAATTGTATCTTATGATTAAAGACCACTGTAAAATCACTTTCTCAATCCCCAAGAAGGCAAAATAACACTAAGTCATGATATCTTTTCACAATCATATTTCCCACCTTTTCAACAATTTACATGCAACTCTGAATTTCTTCCAAACCATTCTGAAAAAACTACCGTTAAGAGTCCACTAAGTGAAGTGTAACTACACTATTCCTTCATCCTCCCTCTTTATACATGTTTGTGCATTCTGGCATGATAAATGACTTTTTTTTTTTTAAATGTAAAGATTGTAATAATGAAAGAAGGATAATATGAGCTAAGAAGAAAATGACTCTTACCTCCTTAGTATTTTCATTGTAAAATACTCCCAAAACCAAGATGTAGATAATTGGAATAAAGAAAGATGAATGTGTATAAAACTTGTTTTCCTTCATAAACAGATTTGCACGATCACACATATAGAAATAAGCCATAATCAGGCCAAGTTTGCAGAAAGACTGTAAAAGTACTTCTGATGGAGACACAGGGGTATTGATAATATTTTTCTTTTCCTCTCCACTTTCCAAATCAGTACATGACTTATTCTTTCGATGAGCATTACGATGAATTATATAAAAAATTAAATATCCAATAATAGATAAGGTGAAAAAGCAAGCAGCTAGCTTCTGTATGAGAGTAAGAGGAGGCCGAGGTTGACAACAGGAACCATCTACAGGCTTCAAAATCTTATTGCAATATACGTTCATGAGAATCATTGCACTCTGTGAACAAATCAAGTTATTTGGTTATTATCTTGTCAGTGATGTATTTCACATTAGATTTTTCTCCTGTGAATACTGCTGAGTTTTCAGCACTGAAACCAAAATGCTTTTCATACTTTTTGCTCCCATTTCCCAAACACTCACTCAAATAATGGTATTCCTTCGATCTTTCAAAAAGCTAGTTCAGGGTATTTCAAACTTCTGGGACTATGATCCACAATAAAAAACTCATTTTATCATGTGACCTGGGATACATTACAGGAAACAATACCTGCCCTTCCTACTTGGAATGCACTCTGATATTGTTCTATTCTATTCTTTTTTGAAAAAAATACTGATTTCACAGCTTGCTAATGGGTCATGACCTTTGGTTAAAAAAATACTGACAGATGTCAAGGACCAAAGAATTTTAACTAGCAAACTTTCAAAACAGAATATACAGAGACTCTACTATTTAGATGTGATAAAAGAATGTAATAATATCATGGGTGAAAAATTAATTCTTAGCTAACAATATTTATAATACACCTTTCATTTGGTCTATAGTTTATAGACTACTTAGGATTCTACAGTTTTAAGATTTCTAATGTTAAATACAATACAGAAGCTTCAACATGTTTTGATTATAGTAAAATTATTCTGGGAAAGCTGTCAAGATTCTATCCAGTTAAAGTTTCGGTCAGACTCTAATTTCAAAAAACTTTATAGTTCAGGTGTTTAGGGAACTCTAGATGATAATATTATTTAAGCCTAAGTATTTAAAGTACTCAAATGTTTAGTAACCTCATCCTTTTAGCCCTGGACTTCAGGAGGTTCTACGCTAACATGCTTGCAGATACTAACTTACAAATTCCATTGCAAGGTTCTTAATCAGCTTTCAGGGGAGTTCTACAAAGCCTCTTAAAGTGCAAAAGAACTGTGTATACATGCAAACACACACATTTTCTGCAGCAGAGGAATAGAACCATGGCTTATTATCATATACTCAAAGAGTCTGTGTGATCCTCAAAAAAGGTTAAGACCATTGTTTCATATGATTTAAAAAAACAATAAATAATTTGTTCTACTATGTGTGAAAATTTATAGTTACACAGTTCTCCTTCATAGTTAATCTAAATCTCCTTCCATCAGTCAACCTGAATTTGTTCAGCACCAACTTTGTACATGAATAACGTTTAGAGTACAGATTATAAGAAACAATAAAAATTATTTTATATGTTAAAAAATGTGCTTTTCATTGAAGACCTCTTCATCATGTCAGCTTAAAGTTTCAAGTTAAGGACAAAATAAAGCAGTTTTCAAACAGGAGCATGCGGAGAGCATGTGAGACAAGGTATGTCTCGTGAAACAGGTATTTTAACAGTGATTAGTACTCAATAAATAAAGTTTTGTTTCATTCTCTCCATAACTTCTTTCTCTCTTAGAGTATAATAAAACTCCTACTTATATGTTCAGCTAGATGATAGAAAGTGGATATACCTTTAGATGGAACAACTACAAGCAATTAAAACTGAAATAAAGTAAATTACTTATAACCATTATAACCAAAGTTATAATGATTTATGCCAATAAGCAATTGATATTATAGTTCCCATCTACTGACAAATATAAGAATCCTTACAGTTTCTCTGCTTGATTCAGGAAGATGTAAACCATCCAAAGATTCCATGATAGTTTCTTGAGCAATTAATTTGGAAACACTGAACATCTTAACATTTGATTTAGAATTTCTGGTGCTACTATTCAAAATACTGACTGCAGCTTCATTATAGGCATCTATCTTCTCATTAGTGATCATCTTCCTATTTTCACTTAACAGATCTTCATAAACAGGATCTACATGTGAAACACATTTTTAAAAACACATCAGAAATCCCTATTGGTAAAAACTGTGAACATGCAAGTTATTTAATTGACATTTCATATTTTGTCCTTAAACTGTATATGATACTAGGTACCTAATAATTCATTTGTACATAAAGCTAGCTAAGATAAATAGATTTCCTACCTTATATTAAGTTTTTTGGGTTTTTTTTTGTAGAGACAAATCTCACTCTATCACCCTCGGTAGAGTGCTGTAGAGTCACAGCTCACAGCAACCTCCAACTCCTAGGCTTAGGCGATTCTCTTGCCTCAGCCTCTTAAGTAGCTGGGATTACACAATGCCCAGCTATTTTTTGATTGGCCAGTTGGGCCGGGGCTGGGTTTGAACCCGCCACCCTTGGTATATGGGGCCAGCACCCTACTCCCTGAGCCACAGGCACCGCCCTTTTTTATTAAGTTTTTGAGCCAACCAGTAAGCTCCCTCAAATTTAAAGAATTTTTGTTCCTTTTCTATGTACATAGCTTTAGGGAAACATTTTTATGTTCTACAAGTTTCTCTTACAAGTTTAAAATTTTGGAATACTGGGTTATACTGGATAATAAGAAATTAAACTGGAATACAGAACATTGCCTAATTAAGAACAGGAGCCCATCTTGTTTTTGTTTTTTTTGTTGTTGTTGTTGTCACTACTGAATTCTGTAAACTCTGTTCATATGATTAGGAGTCAATATTATTTAGGATCAAGGTCTGTCTATTCTCTTATCACTTCCTACAAATGATTTATAATGTATTTAACTTTTTTCCATTTTAGTAAGAGAAAGGTTAACAATGAGATAAAACAGGGATATAGAACAGATCATCACAACCCTTTCTTATTCTTTTTATTTTGACATTCAACTTGAAAATTATCACAATAGTTTCTGACATACAACTTGAATTATGAAAATACCCAGGTCATTTCATATTGTGCTGGGTATTAAATAATGAACATTCAATAAATTCCTGAAGTGAGTTAACCTAATGTCTATTTTCTCTTAGAGAATTTCATTACCAAGTATAAACTATTAAACAGATGGCATGAATTTAAATATTCATGCAATATTTAAGTATTCACACAATATTCTGTCAATTCAAAAGTATATTTACTTCCAATATTTCTAATATTATAAAACAGATTTACTAATACTTTTTCTCTATATTTGCTTATCACAATAAATATGCTTTGTAAGAAAAAAATCAGAGGTAAAGATCTCATTTGCCTTTAGGACTTATCTCTTTGTTATATTCTACAATCCTTTTGCCTGTTGAGGATCCTTGGAGAATATTTTTTATTTACTTATTTTTTACTTATTGTATTTATTAGTCTGTTCCTTACTCTTAAAAAAGGAAAGCAAATAACTTAAGTTTATTCTCATCTTGCAAACCTTATTTCAAAAGTTATTCTCATAAAGAGTAACTTTACATCTTGAAACAGGAGATAATAAAAACCTGTGCCTCAAAATATATACAATATGACATTTTCATAATTTGTTCCTTACCTTGTAAGACCCAATAAACATCACTAGTCTTTGCCAATTTTTCTAAAAGTGGTGCTATGGAGGTAATGTTCATTTTGTATTGCGAAAGTGCTTCATTGCTACCATTGTGAATCTTGATAGACCACTAATAAGAAGGGAAATTAATCATTAATTCAGTATTTCTCACAGAAAAATTAAAGTATATAATTTGCTTATTGTGACAGGGTTACTATTTTAATTCCCAGTTTTATTCAATCTTAGAATAAAATTTGGTGAAATTATTTCATGAAACATATGAAGGCAACTAGAAAAAAGTTGTCATAAAATTAGACTTATTATGTATAACAATTAAGAAGAATACAATTTTAGATATTAAATAATACCGTAACACCAAATTTCCTAAGTTCATTCAGGGCTTTTAAAAAAATTCAGTCTGATTGTAAGAGAAATAAGAATTAAAAGGTAAGTACAATCAAGAATTCTATTTGACATAAGTTGACTTTTTCTTAGCACATCCTTAAGTGTGAAACAAAAATTTTGATATAAGAATATATATAATAACTTGCCGTGGCAGCTCCTGCTACAATCACATGGGGCTTTGCAATGGAATCCTAAAGGAAGAAAAATCTTCATTATAGTATTATATTCAGTTCAGAGAATTAATACAAGCAAAATCATTTAATTTTTTTCCTTAAAATTTAAGTTCTTCCTTCTAAATGCATTTACAAAAAAACCTATTACTGAAATGTAACATAACCTAGTATTAATCTGAACACTAAGTAAGTTACTTAAAGTTCTAGTGTATTGTATTAGTCAATTAAAAGGTCTTTATGGAAGCCTATAGGGCACACAGTGTAAGGGTTAAATAAAATATAAGGTCAGTGCCCTAAAGAAATACAACCTTTAGGGAAGCTAAATTCAATGTGTATTTAACAAAATAAACCGATAATCATTAAAGACCACACGTGGGGGTGGAGGAGAAATCCCTAGAAATTTTCACCAAATGCAAATTATAGTAGTCGCTCCTTATCCGTGATTTCACTTTCTGCTATTTCTGTTACCCAGTCAACTATAGTCCAAAAATATTAAATGGAGAATTCCAGAAATAAACAATTCATAACTTTTTTTTATTTTTATTTATTTATTTTTTTTTGTAGAGACAGAGTCTCACTTTATCGCCCTGGGTAGAGTGCCGTGGCCTCACACTGCTCACAGCAACCTCCAGCTCTTGGGCTTAAGCGATTCTCTTGCCTCAGCCTCCCGAGTAGCTGGGACTACAGGCACCCGCCACAGCGCC